>CALYLW010000714.1:5000-302220 GCA_944989445.1 Ampullaceana balthica
GTTTTTCTTATTAGAGAGGTGTGTATTCGCCATTACAATTATCACTGTCACTAATAAAGAATAGATTGCTCTCAATCACTGAGTATCCTAGGGGGTATTCGTGGTTGATGCTGATCCTGGATAAATTTAAACAAACAAAAAAATATTAAGAATGTACAGGAGGGTCTCACACCTCACAAAGATTAGGTGCACAAATTCTGCGTTTCGTACATAAACTAAGCTCCTCAGCATAATAACATACCAGTACTAGACCCATGCGCGTGTATCATGTCACAGACCAATAAGGCGCGATATAGCTTTTCATTTAGTAGGCATATACAAATTGCATGATTTACATAAGTATGAGACATCATTAGCCTCAGATGCAACCGCACTCTAAAGATCATTGTGTTATGTTATTATAAAACTGATAGTGCTGTAACAGTTGTCAGTCGTCTATTACAGTTTCTAGTTTTCTAAAAAGTAGTTAGTGTCTGATGGTATAAATCTTCCTCATACAGTGGATTTTTTGAAGTCGCTATAGAAATCAGACTCCATTTTCAAAAATAAATATGTATTCTTCTTGGCGTCGGAGTCATTAGCCCCTAAGCCTAAGAATATCTTCTCTAATTCGGAGTCATTTCTTTTATGAACATTGCTGGTGGTAACGCCATGAAAGACAGGGGTGATAAAAACGGAATTAAAGACTTTGATCATGACCCTGATCCTGAGATACAGATGCGCTCTCTTCTGTCCAGAGAAAATAAGAAGATAGCGCACCAATCACCAAAGGACGAAATAGTAATCGAACAGGAAAAGGAGAAACCACTGATCTATGGCGTCAATGACTCGCCTCCTGTGCACCTACTTTTGTTGTTCGCATTGCAGGTAAGTAGAAGAAGAGAACAGTGACTAATGGCGAGGTAAAAGGACAGCTTTGAGGCCGTTAGAATAATAAGTCCGAAATGAGTCATAAAGTATTAAGTTGCAGTTGAATGGGTGTTGATAGCATTATTCCATTGAAACTGGTTGGTGCTAGTCAAAGTTGAAAAAAAAATCGAATGCTGTCTAAAAATAATCTTCGTTGATCTTAGATAACAAAAATGCATCCACTTAGTCATAATAAATTCACAAATTCACCATAATTTATATTTAGCTACAAGCCTTCTCATGTATCATTATCATTGAAAAGAAGTTTTCTATTGCTTTTGAAATATAGTCTACATCTAAGTTAAAAAATTAAACTCGAATTCTTAAGTCGGCAGTTTATTTATTTTAATTTTTAAAATAATTTTTATACATGAACAATAAAAATGAAAGATTAGACAAACTATAAATAGGCGTAGGACGCAATATTCTTCTATGTAGACGGTATGTCCGTAATGAATAATATTAGATCAGACAAATTACACATTCGAAGTTAAGCCATTTGAGGGGTTATAAAAGCAAAGGTAAGAAATGGTAATGTCGGCAAGTAATCTCAGATTTACTATGGACTCCAAGTGATAAGGCCCGTCCCCCTTTTTAAATCCTTTATATTAACTCGTGGTTTCTGTTTGTTTGGTTGATTGTTTGCTTGCTTGCTTGTATCATGTTATTTTTTTGAGATAGAGTGTCGCGGTGCGTATTATATTGAACGACCTTTCTGTCGCGCAATAAGGTGCATATTTTATTGACAACACTTTTTATAAACATATTCCTGATCGGTGCGCATTATGTTAAACATGTTTTACGACACAACTGCAATTTTGTGTTTTTGGATGGTCTTGCGCTGTGAACTGTAGTGAAAATTCTTTTAGTTACGTCTCATACATAAAGGATTTGTAGTAAAAAAAACTTGGGTTTTTACGGGTTTTTTCATATTAAATCCTTTATATTAACTCGTGGTGTCTGGTTGAACCCTTGATTGCTTGTCGGTCGCCAAAACTTTGGATCGATTTTTAACCCACTTCCTCGTAAGCTAGCGAGCTGAAATTTAGCAGGCAGTTTCGTGGCGATGATAAAAAACTATGTATCAAAATTTCAGATCGATCGCATGTACCGTAATTAAATTATTGAATTATTAGGGCTGCGGAAATTTACGATTAATTTCTCGATTAATCGTTAAAAATTTTTATCGATTGAAATTATTTTAATCGATAAAAATTCGATTAAAATTAAAGAAAATATTTATAATATTTTTTTAAAAATTTTATTAATAAATAATTAATTATTAATAATTGATAATAATTTATATTTTTTTTAACGTACAAACTTCTTCCGCGTAATATTATAATTTATTTTATTACTTAATGTGGACCGGCAGACGTCAACTAAAAAAATGGCTGACAGCATCAGCGCAGTTAAATTTTAACATATAACTAGAAAGTTGAGCAAAAATTTTGTTTTTAAGCTAATTGCGGATGGCAAAAGATGGTGAAAAACAATTCTCTTTTAAAGGATCAAATACATCGCTGACGTACAAAATATTCTTAATTTTCAATGTCCATGAGAAATTTCAGTTTAATGACGTCATAAATTTCTATTTTTGGCTTTAATCGAAATTATCGATTAATTAATCAATAATTTTTCAAAAGTTAACGATTAAATTTAAATTAATCGATAACAGCCCTAATATATATTATATATATATATATATATATATATATATATATATATATATATTAGGCCTGCAAAAATTAACGAAGAATTTCTCGATTAATCGTTAAAAATTTTAACGATTAAAATTTTTTTAACGATTAATCGACCCACCACTTATAAATGTACTGGAAGTCAAAAAGTAAAATATTTAGGCCGATAAATATAAAATAATTTCCGGACGATTACATGAACATTTTAGTTTTAAACTATTGACTTACGTGAATGTTCAAAATGTTAATAAAGTTTATTGCGTCCATTGAGAGAATCCGTTTGCCTACCATGCAATATTACCTCTAAGTCTAAGCTTCGTAGGTCCGTGTGCAAAGTTAAAAAAAACCAACTCGTGTTCAATGTTGCACAACGTCTATTTTTGTGTGAAATATTTTACAAAATTTGCTGCGCGGTGATTCTAAACTCCTGAGTGGCGTTGTTCAAATATCTGCGCAGCTGCGCTGCTGCGCTGCTTAAAGGGAACATTGCTACCATGGTTCTAACACTTCGCTTACATATCACATGCAAACCAAACACCCACTACAGTATCAGAAACTTCAAATGAGACAATCTAAAGCTATGTAAACGATTGTTCAGCTGGGCTGGTTATATTGTCAATAAGACCCGCTCATCACTTGAACCAAGTAATGTCAATACTCTTGTCTGTTTGCTTTGTTGGTCAAAAGATGTCATATAAAGAAGACATTACAGTGTTATTTCGATTTTCGACAAGAATGTTTAACAAGTGTTACTTATGACACCATAAATTTCAATTTTTGGTTTTAATTGAAATTAACAATTAATTAATCGTTAATTTTTCAAAAGTTAACGATTAAATTTAAATTAATCGGTTACAACCATATATATATTTATTTATATATATATATATATATATATATATATATATATATATATATATATATATATATATATATATATATATATATATATATATATATATATATATATGACGCTACTAATTTTAGAAAGCAGCGCACCAAATTACTGCACCAAAAAATAGCTCTTTTCGAACGTCCGCATAAAATTGTTCAATAGGGAAATAAATTAATAAAACAAAAATAAATTAAATAAATGAAAGTTATGTATTACATTATTTTTTAATCTGATGTGTATTTATTTTGAAAACTTTCGTCATTTTTTACGGGTGATACACTAGTATATATATAAATAAAAGTATGTCCGTCTGTCTGTCTGCTTGTCCTTTATAGCTGACTACACCATTCATCCGATCGCCATGAAACTTTTGGAGACTTTTTAGTACGCTCCCGGGATGTTAACTGGCAACTTTTTTTCAAAATTTAACACTTATGGGGCACCGGGGGCCCATAATGTGATTTTGTTTCTTATATGAGCTATATAAAAATTATTTTAAGCGATAGCTACTGGGTGAATTGATGGATGTTAACCAAACTCTGCATATAACAATGTGGCAACCAATATTGAAATACTTTAAGGCAATGAGTTCCTAATGTCCATTCTCTCATGGGGCTGGGGGCGAAAAATCTTTTTTCATAAACGTTTAAGATTTTATTTCCCATTCATTTATGAACGATCTTGAGATATATAGATAAATATATCCAGTACGAAATTAAATGAATTGAACAGGTGTTATGAACTTTATATATTGCATTAAATGGGCCCTGGGGCCCTAAATGTCATTTTTGCTTATAATCTGAAATTTAAATGAACCAGTTTTCGAAATGTACATCTTGAACCGAATCGGGCCGAGGACCCCTAAATATCGTTTTTTCCCCTATATTAGCTATATAAAAATTATTTTAAGTGTTAGATAATGAGAAAGTAACTGGAATTTGACCAAACGTAGTATATAAAAACCTAAGAGCCTATATTAAATTACTATAGGGCACTGAACTCCTAATGTCCATTCCCTCGGAGCTGGGGGCCCCAAATGTTGAGAAATATAGCTTGAGTACAATGGCAATAAAAAAAATTAAATTATCACTCATTTTGGGGCCAGTGCTCTTAATATCGTTTTTTTTCTTCTGTAAGCTTTTTAATTATTAATTTATTTATCCGTTTGTTATGAAACTTGACTTTTTTTTGGACATATACGCGAATGTTTCTGGCTTAATTGTTTTTAAAACATACCACTCATTGGTGTCTATAAATGTATTCATTTTTACTGAGATCGTTGCAAGGCTGGTATATATATAAAGATTAGCGTATCATCTTTTTAAAAGTAATTTTAAGGAAGCCTGACAAATTTTCTGACCCTTTATCGCAATCCAGTAGAATGCTAACAATAAACAGAACCTATTTGTAGGCATTTCCTAACCAATACCTCCGCATCACAAGATTAAACACATTTTATTAATTAGTACGTACTAAATTAAAATATTTTAAATATACTGCTATGTTGTCCTTGGTGGCGAAAAAAAGAAATATCGTAAATATTAACTTCTGATCATCATAGAGACCTTTTTGTCCTCGCTCCCCCCTTCCCATCTACATTTGTCCCAAACCTCTACTCTATCAGTGGATCAATAGCTCCACCGACTTTTAGCTCACAAGGACATACTTCATTTAATACTCTTTGAACTTTGAAAGACGTAATTATTTCATAACCAATTCACTCTTTGTTAAGGCAATTGCTCTGACTTCTGAGGGTGCATAAGCAATTATGTCATCTGTTTACATAATGAAGTCGACAGGCAACATCATTTTCAATAGACAGCTTTACTAAGTCAAATATTCTGTGTTAAAATAATATGTAAATGAATGTATTTTTTAATTAGGAACCAAATGTTTTATTGCCGTGGTATTTTTAATTTTTAAAAATATCAAAGGAAAGTACGTTGAAATTATCACAAGTAAATTAAATGTGAACATTTTATGCTTTTAGAATTACTACTTCGACATTATTTCTTTGTCTTTTGTTTCTCCTTATTTCGCATAACCATGTTTATGCGTGGATCTACTTCGAGATATACGGTTGATAAGAAATTGTAACATTTTAAATTTTTATAAAAATGACATTCACGTTCAACTAAAAAACAATTTTTTAATGATCGGATGGCGTACTGAGGGTCACTGGTTTGAATCTCCGTGAAGACAGGGATGTGTTCATGGGCGTAGGCAGGGGGGGGCAAGGGGGCACTTGCCCCCCCCCCTTAATTTTAGAAAAATGTCATAAAGTTGTAGCAATAAAACTGAACTAAATTTCCTGAAAGTTTATTACATTGAAGACAGTGTACATATATTAAACATAAAAAAGAATTTTTTCTGCAATTATAACTGATTACATTACTGATTATTCTAAATATTCCAGTTGTTTAAAAATTTCTGTTACATTTTCAGCAAAAATCCGCAAACGTTTATATGTATGTGTCCATCTAGTTTCACATAGCAAAGGAACATTTGAAATTAAGTTTCTTCGCTGATTACTTTCTCGGGAAAAAAATATAATTGACTTAATTGTTGCTATTGTGTTTCGTAAAGCATTCACATTATTTAAATCGTTCACGACAAGATTTAGTTTATGTGAACTGCAATGTACAAATACTGCTTTTGGGTATTTTTTTCGAATTATTGCTTATTATTATAAATCCCTTAAATATGAGACATAACTAAAAGTATTGATTATTTTCAATATAATACGCAGCGCGACTAACATTTGCAGACTGAAGGTGACTCAACCCCCCTTGCTGTAAAACACGGGGATGTGGTCATGGATGGCTAGAGTGAACTCCAGTGACATGTGGATATCAACAATAGAATACGGCTACATAGAGTTATATAGACATAAATTAAAAACGCGTTAATTTAATTACGGTACATTAGATCGATCTGAAATTTTGATACAATACATTGTTAGATGACACGAGTCCATGTGCAAAATTTCAGCTCGATAGCAAATGGGCCATTTTTTACTTTTGTTTCTCCGCCCGCCCAACCGACCGCATTAATTTAATTACTTTACTTTCGATTGATTTGAAATTTTGATACCATGCATAGTTAGGTGACTCGAGTCTATGTGCAAAATTTCAGCTCGATAGCAGCACGTGAAGAGTGTCATTTTTTACTTTTGTTTTTCCGCCCGCCCGTCAAAGAACGACAGAGAGAGATGACGACAGAGAGACAAGATTTTGAAGTTAATATGAGGGATTTATTTTTAAAAAACCCGTAAAAACAAAGTTTTTGACTATAAATCCCTTATATATGAGTCAGAAGTCAACGCGACAAACATAAAGAATTAAAGCCCCTTTACTGTAAACCTGGGGGGGAGGTGTGGTCACCAATGGCATGCGTGAACGACTCAATTGGCACGGGACGCCGAACAATAACAAACTGTGAAATTGAATTACCTACAGTTATATAGAAATAAACTAAAAGTGTATTAATTTAATTACGGTACGTCTCATCGATCTGAAATTTCGATACGATGCATTGTTAGGTTACATGAGTCTATGTGCAGAATTTCAGCTCGATAGCATTACGGGAAGTGTGTCATTTTTTACGTTTGTTTTTCCGCCTGCCCGACCAAGAGAGAGAGAGAGAGAGAGACAGACAGACAGACAGACAGACAGAGACGGCGGTGAAGTTAATATAAGGGATTTAATAAAACAAACCCGTAAAAACAAAGTTTTTGACTATAAATCTCTTATATATGAGACATAACTAAAAGTATTGATTATGTTCAAACGCGACAAACATTTACAGACTGACGCTGAGTGATATCCCTTGGCTTTAAAACCGGGGGAAGGGATGGGAGGGGGTGTGAAATGATGGGACCCATTTTGTTGCGATTTTCTTGAATTTGTTTTCTAAATGATGAATCCAACTGCTCATCTATAGAAACTGCTTTGGCTGCAAATAATGCAACAAAATTGTTTGCATCTTCATGGGAGCCTTTGTGTCATGTGCTTTGCATGTGGCTGCATGCATCTTCGTTGAAATCTTTATATTTTGTGCTAGTTTGATGACAAATACCCACTGAACACTTGAATTACTTTTTGCGGAAACAACACGCAATATTTGCAAAAGGCACCTTTTAACATTTGCGAGTATACAAGCCACGGTGAATAATAGTCTGATAACCATGCATATCTAAAAACTAAAAACTCTGTTTCCCTCACTGTCAGCTCTAAAATCATACTTTTTATCAGAGGTCCAACAATCACGAATCAGCTGCAATTTCAACTTATTTGAAAGGTCGTGTGTCCAGAGATACCTTCAAATATCCAATTTAGGATATGAATAAGTGTCAGCGACAATCAAATAAGGAACAGTTGCTTCAGTTTTGTCTGGCTGTTGAACTTATACTGTTGTCCTAAATGCCAATGATAAGTCAGAAGCTGCAGACGCCCCAAAATCTTCTAATAACTGCATTTCGGAATCCCGCGAGTGCTCTACTTTTCGTGTTGTTTTTGTTTTGTTTTGTTTTTTCTGAGCCTGTAAAATTTTATCTCATACCCATCTTTGCAGTTTCTACACCTATATTATTTCACAGCAAAATTTATTTTTCTCGTGAGAACTTACGTTTTTTAAGTTATTAAATGCATTAATATAATAATATGTTGTATTTTAGCTATTACATCACTAATTTGTCAGTCTTATTAATTTCTAAGGCTTTTTTCGGCCTTTATGTTATACTTAACTTAAATTTAATTGAAAATTGAACCTCTAAGGCATTGTCAGTTAAATTAAAAAACGTGTTGTTTGCCCCCCCCCCTGGAAAAGTTCCTACTGACGCCCATGCCCGGGGCAGAGGGTGTTCCTGAGATCACCAGCTCAGAATGGGTACCTGACTCTAGTCAGGGAAACAATGGCGGGTGGGAATAGGGTGGTCCGTTATAGCCGTGGTCTGTGACCGCTGAGTCACTTGCCAACAGACCGGTGTAACAGGCGAGATTAAACCCATAGGCCCGAATATACCCCTGGGGTTAAACTGGCCAAGGCCAGAATATACCCCTTTGACAACATGGAGATATATATAGTAAAAGAATGATGATTAACTTTCTATTGATGTTTTAGCTCTGTCAGAGAAGTTATAGAATAAAAACTATAAAATATTTTATGATGAATGAAAGGACCATGAACTTTTATTTGAATATGATGCTCTCGTTGCCTAGTTTTTTAAATATGAAATCTTATACTATTTTGACGATTCTAGATCAAAAGTTAAGTCTATACCAATATATATGGAATCAGCATTATTTTGTATTTCATTTAACATTAACATAATCAAGCACTACATGAATTATTTTTAAAAAATAATTTAAGCGTAGTTATTATTTTTTTGCTTTTCATACGCGTGCGAACAGTTTGGATTCCTTACCCTTATCTTATCTTATCGTATCATTTACAGACGCTCCTTCTATACAGAAGATTATTGCGTGCTACGCTTATCCATGGTTTATGTCTAGTCTTGCATTTTTATTCGAGTTTTAAATGTTGATAGATTGTTGGTTTTCCTGGTCTCCTCAGGCAACCCATTTCACGTCCGAATTCTAGACGGGAAGAACGAGAATTTGTATGTGTTTGTTCTTTCATACGGAATAAGTAAAGTGTTTTCACCCCTCTGTCTATCTGAGGGTTGTAGTTGTAATAGATTATCTTTGTGTTGAATTTCCAAGAAAGAATAAATTGCCTTATGTATTATTTAGGGCTTCGGAAATTAACGATTAGTTAATCGATTAACCGTTAACAATATTAATCAATTAAAATTAATTTGATCTATTAAAATTCGATTAAAATGTAAGTAAAATTTTTTTTTCCAATTTATTAATAAATTTTTGTTTCCTGAACATACTGTTACCTCGTATTATTATTATTTATTTAGACGTGCATACGTAAACAAATATGTTTTTCTTTCTGATTTCTTGCATAGCAGAACAACTTTTCTGAGTTACGTCACAAAATTTGGGAGCCATGGAATTATCGCGACTTAAACAATTTCGCGAAATAATGAATCGCAACTTAACGGGATATAGGTTTCTTTTGAATGTCTCAAGAAGCCGCGTCACCGAAGGCAAACCGAGACACCGATAACGGTTCGGAAATACAAGTAATTTATGCATCAAGTACCGGAACTTGATAGGAATGTCAAACCCCCACGAAATAGAAGACAAATTATAAGTGTCCCTCTTAAACCGCCCTATGCGGAATGCACACGTCCCGAAATACGTTTGTCTTTGACTGACACGGCAGTGACGAAACGCAGCCCTGAACATGTACAGAAAGCGGCTGCCCTTGAGACGATAGAAGGGTTCGCGGGAACCCAAGTAAAAGTGTTCACGGATGGGTCTGCCAGTTCAAGTGAAGGAATTGCAGGATATGGTGCGCTCATCTTATACCCAATAGGAGGGCCACCAAAAGAAGAACTTTCAGGTCCCTGTGGGACTATGGCATCGAATTACGATGCGGAGCTTGAGGCTATACACAGGGCCCTGGAAAGTGTGCACCGGACACTGCAGAGGTAGGAAATTTTCGTTTTCGACACGGTACTGTTTTGTGACTCGAGATCAGCCCTCGAAGTCCTGGTTAGTGAGAAACGTAGCACCCACTTGGTTGACGCCATCTTGGAGGACGTGGGTAAGCTCGAAAGACTTGGAGGTAAGGTAACAGTGCAGTGGATCCCGAGCCACGTGAATTTTGACGGCAATGAAAAGGCAGACTCCCTGGCCAAAACAGGAGCGGCCCTGCCCCAACCAGAGACCCCAGTCACTTATATTGGGGCTAAAACCTGGCTAAAGGACCACTTCCAGAATAAGTGGTACCAGGAGTGGGCTGACAACACGACAGCCAGGGGGGTATTCGCTAACATGCCCAGGCCAAGCCGTTCAGACCAGTGGTGGAACCTGAGTCGCAAACACCAGAGTTTAGTGACTCAGATGAGAACAGAACACAGCCCAACCAACTCGTACTTTCACAGGCTAGACCACAACAGGGACTCGACCGTCATTGCAGCCAAGCCTCTGAGACGGTCGTACACCTGGTGACGTCTTGCCCCGCGCTAGATATAGCCGGGGAGGTGCGAGAGGCGGAAGAGTCCCATGTAAAGACAATGTTGTATGGCAATGCTCATCAGATGGAGCAGATTGCCCAGGTACTAGCCAAAACCTTAAGAGATTAGTCTCAGGCCTACAGAATATGTGTTTAGTTTTTAGTTTAGTAATTGGGGAAGTCAAACGATGTTTCCCACACTTTTAGTCTTGCACTATTCGTTTAAGTATTTTGCAGATCAGGGTATATTTAGGTAGATAAAAAGGGAAAGGCGCAATGATATGTTTATTTAAAAAACAAAATAAAGATATACATATGCCGTTGTCGCGAGAAACATGTAAAATGTATCGAGATAAAAAAAAAGCTAAACATTCATGCGTAATTTAATTTAATAATTTTCAAAAAAATATTTATTGACAAACTCAAAATAATCATATATATATTTATCCTCAATTATGTATGACTGTGGCCTAACGCTAAGGGACATCACTTTGCATTTTTTTTTAAATTTGAAAATATAGACTTAAAAATCATAATCATTTTGGTTTCCAGATTAACGTTAAACACCCTCCACACTATTATTTTAATGCGGACGTTCGAAAAGAGTTATTTTTGGTGCAGTAATTTGGTGTGCTGCTTTCTAAAATTAATTTAAAAATCGTGTGGTGATTAGCACTGTAAAAAATATTATATAAATACTTTGTGTACGTTTCAGGAATATTTTGTTGTTTTCTTTTCTAGTCCCATAACCTCGGGGTCGTTATAACCCCGTAGTCGTAGAGGGTTCTAATGTTTCTATTAGAACATTCTCGGGCTCGATAGACCTGGCAGCGCCAATCCATCTCCAGGTCAGCGGAGGACTTTCTTAGTGTTAGTCATTCATCAACATTTTTATAGTGGCTTTAACGTGGAGGCGAGCGCACTATTGACTTCGCTATCCAGCCGCCTATTTCGTATTTATCATACACAGATAAGTTACTACGGCTTTTTACCACACAAAAAAGTGAGCGCCGTAGTATTATAAATTACTTTGTGTACATTTAAGGAAGTTTAATATTACGTATTTATTATACAAAGACAAGTTAGTTGGGCTTTTGAAAAAGGTGGGCTCCGTAGGTGCCCTAAAAAGGGGGGCGCCGAAGCACAACCTAGTTAAACATAATGATTCTATGAAAAAGCGAGGTCAAGGAATAATAAATGTTCTTAAGCGTTTGAAAAGCAACAACTATAGTCATTTATCGAGCTTAAATTATTTTTTAATAATCAATTCATGTAGTGCTTGAATGAGTTAATTTTAAAATTAAATTTAAAAAAAACTGATTCCATCCTATATAATAAAAGGCAAGTTTCTGTCCTTTCTGTCCCGTCATCTATAGCGATTGGTCAAACACATATGACTCCTACAGCCAATCACTAGCCTAGAAAAATTTACATATTACGCGGAGGTTGAAAACGAGTTATTTTTGGTGCAGTTTTTTTGTCATAATTCATTATGTTGTTCCCACTATGCCTGCCGCTTATTCCAATGACAATTCTGTTAAATGCTTTTTCCTTGATGGTCCTGGGGGGTAGTGGCAAGAGTTTTAAGTGTTGTTTGTTTTTGTTGCTGTTATTGTTGTTGTTGTTTTGTTGTTGTTGTTTTGTTGTTGTTGTTGCTGTTGTTGTTTTGTTGTTTTTGTTGTTGTTGTTTTGCTGTTGTTGTTGTTTTTGTTTTGTTGTTGTTGTTTTGTTTTTGTTGCTGTCGTTGTTGTTTTTGTTGTTGTTGCTGTTGTTGTTTTTGCTGTTTTTGTTGTTGTTGTTGTCCACATCCCTTGCACTGCGACGACAATGTCCTGCAAACGCTTCAGCATAACAACTACCAAAACATAGCGTCCATGAACTTCACAGGTCACCCTACACTTATTCCCGTCCTTGGGCGGGCTTTGTTACTAGTCTATTATAATTGTATAGACTGTAACTTTAGATAAAAAGTTACCGTCCTAACATGCATAGTAATAGCAGAAATTATTATATTATTATTATTTTATTGTAAATAAAACATGTGTCCTAGTTAAAAAATGAGTTTAATGTATCTGACAAAGCTAAAACACCAATAGATTTCAAAGAAGTATATTCTGGCATGGGGCGTATATTCTGGTCAGGGGTTTAATCTGACCTTTTACACCGGCATGGTCTGTGGAAGCGATAATATTTTGTATAGAAGTAGCATCTGTTACAGATAAGATGTCTTGTCTTATCGATACAGACGCTCCTTCTCTACAGAAGATTATTGTGTCCACAGACCATGCCGGACTGTTGGCAAGTGATGCAGCGTTCACGGCCACGCATTACCCAGCCGCCTTTATTTCCCTAACTAGTGTTAGTGAACCCAGTCGGAACTGGGTGAACTCAGGGTCACCCTAGGCCCCGGGGACGCCCTAGGCCCGGGGACAATTTCTTGCCGTCACATTGATTCGAACCCGTGACCATAGGTACGCCAACCTCCTTTTCTAACTTCTTTTGAATAACACACTTTAATTGAATGCAAGAAATAATTCATTTTCCTGTCCATATTTCAGCAAAGCCTTCTCAGCATTGGATCACCCTTGGGAACCGCTATCATCGTATCTGAGATCGTTTGTGCTAAAGATGATGAGATTCTCAAAGCTCAAATTCTCAGCGCTTCTTTCCTGATGACTGGGTTGTCCACGTTTGCCATGAGTACTTTTGGTGTCAGGTAAACAGCGCCACCTTTCTTGAGTTTGTTTGTTTGTTGTTTTTTTTTCATTTTAAAATTAAGACCGAGTGTTCAATCATTTTTTTTTAAAAACCGTTAAGGAAATGGTATAGATATAAACCTAAGGCACTTCATGAATAGTAAAAAGCTACCACGTGGTATTGTTATTCTGAAACAGATTTCTGAAGATTGTGCAGTCGCGCACATGCAGTAATTAAATTGTTTTCGATTGTAAAAGTTGGGTACAAACAGCCAGAGCTTTATCAGCTTATTCATTGAGAGCAAGTGGACTCCACAAATTAGCTCCACAAATTAGCTCTACAAATTAGCTCTACAAATTAGCTCTACAAATTAGCTCTACAAATTAGCTCTACAAATTAGCTCCACAAATTAGCTGTACAAATTAGCTCCACAAATTAGCTCTACAAATTAGCTACACAAATTAGCTCTACAAATTAGCTCTACAAATTAGCTCTACAAATTAGCTCTAAAAATTAGCTCTACAAATTAGCTCCACAAATTAGCTCTGAAAATTAGCTCTACAAATTAACTCTACAAATTAGCTACACAAATTAGCTACAAAAATTAGCTCCACAAATTAACTCTGCAAATTAGCTCTACAAATAAGCTCTACAAATTACCTCTACAAATTAGCTCTACAAATTAGCTCTACAAATCAACTACACACATTAAATACAAATTAGATTCGGTATCAGATCAGGGAAATTACTTTACAGTTTCATTTATATCAGAATGTAGGCTACTGTGTACGAATTAGTTATATTATAAACAGGTAGCGGATATTCATTTGGTCTCCAATTATTCAAGTTGGTTTACACAGCAACTAGTCACTGATTGTCTAAGTTGTCCCATTGAGTTATTAGTTTCAGATTGTGGCACCAGGACATTAACAACAAGACGACTTTGTATTTTTTATTCCTATAAAACTAAGTCCTGTGTGCATAATGCGATTAATTATGTCTCAAATTGTGCACGTTTCTTTAGTTTTCTTTCAAGTTTATGCAAATAGTGAGCCCATTATGATAAGAATGAACTATTAGATCACAAATTATTTGAAATACGTCAAAATAAAAAGTATGCTTTTAGCTGTAAAAATCTTCTGACATTAAAGCAATAGATAAGAGATTTTCTGAAAATTCAAAGAGGTGACATTTCTTTGTTTTTGGCAGGCTGCCGATCTTTCAAGGACCAGCAACTACGTATCTCATTCCCTTGATAGCTATGCGTGAATTGCCGGAATGGAAATGTCCCAAGATGTTTGAAAGTAAAGCAACATTTGCATACAACTTATTTTAGAAGTGACAATTGGTGATCTTTTAAATTACTTTAGTAACGTATTGCATGAGAAGCATGCGCGCTCGGCTCGAGTACCGATGGTCACGGGTTCGAATCTCCGTGAAGGCAGGGATTTGTTCCCAGGGTCAAGTGTGTCCTTGAGTCCAACCAGCTCCCGATAAAGGTGACATGGTCCCTCATAGACGTGACCTGTGAACGCTGCGTCACTTGCCAATAAGTTCTTAACAGAACGTAGGATAATCTTCATTGTAGAAGAAGCGTCTGTTTAGATAAGACAAGACTTGGAATAAACAAACATGTGTTCGTTGTTTTTTTAAAATCATATATGTATGGTAATGCTGGAGAATTTCACTGTAACGTTTTGTTTCCGTATTTTCAGGTGTGAGCAGTGATAACACATCAACTCTCATGGCTTTGATGGGAAACGGTACTATGATTCCAGCAAGGGAAGTAATGCTAGACAAGATTAACAAGGTTCGCTTATCCATTTATGACTGATACAATTGGGAAATTAAGAAATTACGATGAAACTTAAAGATGCTACTCTGGACCCATTTTTTAAATCCCTTATATTAACTTCACAATCTTGTCTGTCTGTCGTGGTCCCGCGGAAAAACTCAAGTAAAAAATAAACAACCCGTAAAAACAACGTTTTTGACTATAAATCACTTATATAATATTTTACGGATCTGTAAATGTTTATGCTAGTCTGTCGCGCGGTGCGTATTATATTCAACATAATGAATACTTTTAGTTATGTCTCATATATAAGGAATTTATTGTCAAAAACTTTGTTTTTACGGGTTCTTTTAATTTTTAAAAGTGTATTTTTTATATTTTTCTACATATAATATAACAAATGTCATATCTCAGTTAATAACTTAAATAAACGTTTTGTATATGTTACGGCCAAAGCCCGAAGTCCGGCCAATTCGCGAAGTGGCCGACGTGTCTGGCCAAAGCCCGAAGTACTTACAACTAACAATTGTAATTCGGGCTTTGGCCGGCCAATTCGCGAAGTGGCTGGGTATCCTTGGCCAAAGCCCGGTTAGTGGCACATCAATCGCTTCTGGTGTGTTGACATGTACGGGGTAGGAAAAGGGTGCCACGTTGTGACGATATTATTGCGTTAGTCTTTCCTTTTCGGAGAAGGTCTAGACATTGTGACTAGTTCTTATTTTTCTGGCACACAGGTTTCAGTCAGGGCCGGCCTTAGGGAATTGGAGGCCCTAGGCGAAGTGATTTTGGTGGCCCTAAATGTAATAGAAAAATAAATAAATAATTAATTATGGAAAGATTCTTGTGGGAGGCCCCCACTAATGATGAGACTAATCGGAGGCCCTAGGCGGCTGCATAGTTTGCTTATACTTATGTTTAAAGCCGGCCCTGTTTCAGTGTGAGTACTGTATTACTCGTATTTTTTAACGTCCCAATCAACGTTTCCAGTTGAAAAGATAAGTCATAGGGCACGTATAGCATGGGGTGTAATAACACAATACTAAGTATACTGAGGCTATTAATCTATCATTAATTGTTAGCTACGACACGTTGTTCTTTAATGGAAAGTGCTAAATAGCAGATGAACAAATCCTTGCAGATTCGATCACAGTACGTTTCGACCCTTTTGTTTTAACACATTAAAATTATTTTATTTTATTTTGTAAATGATTTTTTTAGTTATTTTTAACGTTGAATTTATGATAGGACGATTGAAAAAAGTTTATACACTGACAACCTGTTAATATTCAATGTGAATTCATGATTGTGGTATGTGCGCCATTTTCTGAGGTAGAAAGTCCTTCCAATCCTATCCACCGCCACCCCCTCTCGATCCGATGTAATCGGACAATAAAAAGGCCATGTGGTCAGATAAAGGTACGCACATTCTCTCTGCCCACTCCCTTTATTTACCTTGCCCATAAGTGTTGCCAACACACGGGGTCATGTGGTCGTCACTTAGTCTAGCCCTCGTAACATGTAATTATGTAACATGTGCCAGCCAACGAACAGTCCCTCGAATCGCTTTCATTTGTAATTAACAATCAAATTTAAGTAATAAATCTTAATACTCAACCTACAATCTGCTCATGACTTCTTTCTTCGCGCTTTGGCCAATCGACGCTAGCCATTTCGCGAACTGGCCGGCCAAAGCCCGAATTTCGGGCTTTGGCCGGCTAACATTAGCCACTTCGCGAATTGGCCGGCCATAGTTTTAACTATTGAAATCTTTTGCAGTAAAAACATAACTTTCTGTCTCACTTTAAGTTGCCACTGTTTCTAGTACATCTTCTCGGCTATTTTCTCAAAATTACTTCTAATTCAGTATCCTTTTTAAAACCTCGACATTAATTTCTGTATAGTCTTATGTTTAAACATTTTTCTCCTTGAAAATTTACTAGAGTAAATCAGATTTTTTTCGTTTCTTGTTCAATAACTATTTATGCTCTTCTTACTTCCGCCTTCATTTCCTTACTCGATAATCCTCCACGATCCTGTCATCATTTTAATTTTGCTCCTACTTCAATTAAACATAGAATGGGATTTTCCCTGTAGCTTGTTTTGGTAAAATTATGGGACTGAGAAATCAGATCCAGTTTATTGCTAAAGACTTGTAAATGGTTTTTTTTTAATGGCAGCTTTCTGGAAGTCTCATGTTGGCTGGAGCGTTACATTTCTTCATTGGTGTCACGGGTTTGGTTGGGGTGCTGTTACGGTAAGGTGGTGTGTTCTCATATAGTTTACCAAATACTGCCTAGGGGGCTGTCCATTCATTACGTCAACAAATTTTTGGCAATTTTAAATCCCCCCCCCCACTTGTCAACAACTTGTCAAACTTACTGAGAACACCCTATAAAATTACGTCAACATTTAAATTACCCCCCCCCCACACACACACACACACAAAATATAAAAAAAATGGGGAAAAGCAATATTTTAAATAGGTTTACAACTACAACACAAAGGTGATTAAAAGTCAAATGTTAATAAAAACAAAGTCTAATAAACCTTTCACTTATGAACATATTTTCAATTTATAACAAAGACTTACTCTAAACAGAGAAGAGACGCGGTGGTCGAGTGGCAGCGCACTGGACTGTCGTACCGATGGTCACGGGTTCGAATCCGTGTGAAGGCAAGGGTTTGTTATCAGGGCATGTGGCGTCCCTGAGTCACCCCGCTCCGAATGGGTACCTAACTACATGTTAGTTAGGCGGCTGGGTAATGCGTGGAACCCACAAAGCCGTGGCCTGTGAACGCTGCATCACTTGCCAAACAGATCATCTGTCATGGGCTGTGGACGCAACTATCTTCTGCATAGAAGGAGCGTCTGTATAGATAAGACAAGACAGAGTGTAGGGTTTACAAAAATGTATATTCATTACACATTTAGATTATTAAAATATTTCAAACACTTTAAAGACTATTTAAATATTTGCAAAGACTTGTTCTAACTTCAAGCAGAAACGAGATTAAACATTTAAACTATAAATACACTTTAATTTATTAACATATTTTTTACAAACATATCCAAATCGTATATCCTAGCCTCTATATCTTCCCATGGAGATGTCAAATGTTCCACAATTGTTATCATTGGCATAGGTTCTGGCTGAATAATTTCTTGTGGAACCGAAACACCAGACAAGTAGTCAACATTTTCTTCATCTAGCCATTCTGTACTTAGCTCTCCCCATGAGCAATAACTGCCATGAGCTATTTCTGTGTTTTGGCTGCAAGTCGCATTGGACGAATTATTTTCTGTTGGGGTGCATGTAGTATTTGACTGGGCCCAGGCATACAGCGTTGGTGCTGTTGAACGTGCTTCTTTAACATGGCTTGCGAAGAAACATAAAGGTGACAGATTGTACAGATCTGTTCAAACAATAGCAACTGAATGGATGGCCAATATATATATATATATCAATTGGAAGAATTTGAATGCTTTTGCTGATGGAGGTAGTGTGTTTTCAACGTTCACAGACTGATTTAATAAAATAATGGAAATATATGTGAGTTTATATCAGATACTTCTGGTGCTTTAAGGCCCTCATTATTTTGGCAGACTGGAATTGGTGGGGGGGGGAAGGGGGAGATAAATCTTTCAGCAATAATATCAAAGTACGAGCTTCTAATCGGTTGGCAACAATACTTTAATTTTGGAAAATGGAACGATGTAAAAATAGAATTTGAGGATTGTTAATAATAAAATACTTAGTGTACATTTCAGGAATTTTAATATTTCGTATTTATCAAACAAGGATAAGTTACTTGGGCTTTTGACAACAACAAAAGTGGGCGCCGTAGGCTAGAGGCGTCACTAGGGTTGGTGTCACCCGGGGCGGTAGCTCATGGTGTCACCCCTTCACGACTGAAGGGGCCGTCCATTAATGACGTCACGCGAGGTTGCCGATTTTTACCCCACCCTCCCCCAGCGTCATCCTTTGTCACAAAAAACTTAGACCCCACCCCTTTTTTACGATATGACGCCACAAAGCTTTGACACCCCTCCCCCAAGCCGTATTTTCTCAATAAAAATTAGCATGTTGCAAATTATTTTTTTGTCATTTAAATATGTATTTAGGGTAAGTCTGCACTGTAATATCGTAACACGCGTGAAGTCATTGAAAACGTAATTAAATAAATGGTAAACAATCAAATATTTAAGTGGAACTTTTATTTAAAGTTTCGCGTTTTTCATGTGACGTCACATTTCTTAAACACCCCCCTCCTCGTACCACATCTTCACAGATGCGTGGACCCCCTCTATGGCGGATTAAAAGGGGTTGTGCTGAACGTGCTAAAGCCCCCAATAATTTAAGGGCTCCCAAACTTTTTATGAATTATAGTGTATAATAAAGATGCAGGCCATTATGTTTGTACGAATCCCTGAAAATGCCTTGGACAGTCATACGACAATGCTGCAAATGAGTAGGAAGTATAACGGAAACCAGGCTATTCTTCGTAGCTCATTATGTGCCTTGCACAACTCATTCCTTTAATTTGGTTGGGAAAAGAGCAGCAGGTTGTCATACTGCGGTCAGATTTTTTTGTCTTCTGCAAAATCTTTATACCCGACTTGTTGCATCTATTCATCGTTGACAGGTACTTCAAAAACATATGAAATTGATACATGCTAACAAAGCCTTGTCTGACACAAGATGGTCAGCCTGACATTATGCTGTAAGGTCTGTTAATAGCTCATACCATGAGAATATCACAGCACTGGAAGAATTAGCAACGAATGAAAATCAGCCACGTGACTGTCTCTTGAAGAAGAAGGATTTCTGAAGGAAATTGAACAACTGGAAGTCGCAATTTTACTTGAAATTTGGGAAATAATTTTAGAAAGGAAGTCTCTCATTGAGTTTGTTAAAAAAAGCATTCTTAATTTTATTTCTATGAAGACAAAGGAAAGGAAAAGTCCGTGGTAAAAGCAGTGTAAACAATCTTCAATACTATCAATCAAAAAAAAATCGTCAGTTTGATAAAGGGACATCAACAAAACAGTATTCTCCTGGAGAAAAAAATTCAAGATTGAGGTATTTCTGGTAAACATTGACAAACTTTCTTAAGCCCTACAACATTGGTTAGGTGCATGTAAAGACATCCATGAAAAATTTGGCTTTCTTACAAACCTAACTGAGCTCAGCACTTTCGCCACCCGATGGGCAGCAGCCAAGTTAATGGAAGAATATTCAAGTGATTTCGAAGAAGGGGTCGGGTAAATCCGAAGCAACCGTTTCGCCCCCCTCAATCGACTAGCAACGCCATCGAGCGGTTTCCGGTTTAGGGCCAGGAGCGCCAGTACGGATTAGCAAAAAGTGCCGCGAAGAATGCATTGGACGCCAGCTCTGAGGAAACCTTCCAGCGGGGGTTGCACCCTAGGTAGGTCTTTGATGATCCCCCGGTCTGCGGCGGTCCTAACGATGGAGACCCGTGTGCTTTGCCGGGATGGCACCAAAGTGGTAGCGGGTCGTAGTAGGAAATTCTACCACCTCCTTGTGAGGGCAACTTAGTGGGAGGCATCTTCGACTGTATGTCCTGGATGCTTAGGTGACCGCTTCAGAAGCGACCTCTTTTTTTTTGTCCCTAAGCTGTTACGTCCCTTTGGTGGCCAGATGGCTAAGGGGGTGTTCCGGGAAGACCCATAAAGAGCACTAGGCTCGGGGCTTCTGATTTTCTTCCACATGTATGTTCATGAGTGATTTCGAAGACTGCTTACCTTCAGAATCGGTCCAATTTTCAGAACTCTTTAAAAATTGTATTGTCCAGCCCCAGGCTCAGGGTAAGGAAAAGGAATTAGCACAAAGCGAAACTCAAAAAACTTGCACAGAGCTAAAAATTTTGCTACTTTTAAATGATCTATATTTCACACAGTCCTTTACAAATGTACACATCACACTTCGCATCTATCTTTCAATGATAACATCAAACTGCAGCTGAGAGCGATCCTTTTCAAAGTTGAAAAGAATATAAAATGAGTTAGAATTTAGAGGGGACGAAAAAGGATGAATATGCTCTGTCTAATGAGCATTGAAAAGGAACTTGTAAGCTTACTCAGCGTTATTGACTTGATTGAAAACTTCGCCATTTGAAAAATTCGCAAACGAAAGTTGTAGGTTGAAATAATAATCAAACATATTTTTCAATAATTTTTGTTATTTCAAATAGAGAAAAGAATTCGTTACCTCATGAATTTTTTTTTAAAATACGGAATAACGCGTAATACTATTCTTTACGGGGGCGCGTTCGTAAGCACTAAACAGCGTAAGTCGGGATGGGACCGTCGTAACCGGAGGACTACCTGTATATAAACATGCATATTTATGCTTTCACGCCTTTAATAAATATATATATATATATATATATATATATTATATATATATATATATATATATATATATATTATATATAAATATTAACTCAAAGACATTGAAATCATAATTTTCCTCAAGAAAAATAACAAAGAAACCCCAACTTTTGATTTTTTCTTTTTGGGGGAGGTGGTGATAAAAATCGTATTCCCCCCCACCCCACTGTGGTGGAGGGAGTCGTGAGGTGGGATTCGTTCATGCTGTCGGGTGTGTCCAAGCCCAAATGGCTTTATATCTTTTAAAACAGAAGACACTGCCTCTTTTTCATTCCAGCCTTTTTTAAAGATCTCTCTGCTGCGACTATTTCTTTTCTTTTTTTCCTAATTTGTTTTAATGTTGTTCGTGTGTTGGGACTGTTTTATTATTGCAAGTTAACTGATATTTTTTAAATAAGAATTTTCGCGTTTAACGTGATTCATTGTATAATTGTATTTCTTAATTTCTTTCTAGATTAAAAAATTTGTCATCTTTTGTTTTCTGACATAAAATCGTACACAGTAAAATTTTAGGCTCGGGTGTCACCCCCTGATGGGTGTCACCCGGAGCGGCCCGCCCCCCCCCCTAGTGACGCCACTGCCGTAGGCGCCCTACAGCCCCTATTATAAAATACTCTGTGTACATTTCAGGAAGTTTAATATTACGTATTTATCATACAAGGACAAGTTAGTTTGGCTTTTGAAAAAAGCAGGCCCTCAGACGCCACGGCGCCGCAGCACAACCTAGTATAACATATATTAATGCATTTAATAAATAAAGAACGAAAGTTTTCACTAGAAAATTAGAATTCGCTGCGAAATAATATACGTTCCAAAATTGCAAGATTACCCTTTAATCTTTAACTTTAGACCTAATCCAATTTCACATTGAAAGTCAATTATTTCTAATAGAGTCTAGTATAACCAATAATGCATTTTATAATTTATATAGACATCTAAATAATATAATGTAGACTGTTTAATTACATAAATCTTTATTTGCTCAGGAGACCAAAATTCAACTTTGAAAAAATAATAGTGATAAGAGTAAACATCTCGTGTGTGCATATTTAGTTCTGTGTGGGGTCTCTTTAAAGCACAGCACGGTTTTTAAAAAGTAGGAATATAGTTAGTTTAATTAAAATACTGAAGGTTGGGCGAATGTGTAACACAGGACTACATTTTGTTTAGTAATTAAATTTATTTTTTTTAAAAGTAGCATTGTTGACCTCAACTTTTCTTGACCTCCCCCCTCCCCCGTGTCAATAATTGTCAAAAGTTTTCAGACCCCCTCCCCCTTGTTGACATAATTAATGAAGAGCTCCTAGGATAAACATTGTCATAGCATTACTATTAATTAACAAGAATCTAATCTCATGATTGCCTATCAAAAGAAACATTGAACCTCAAACAAAATCAATTAATTTATATCAGTTCTGCTTACCATAATTTTTATAAGAACCCTACTTGTTTTCATGTATGAATGTATAAAAGATATGACTGAATCAAGTATTAATTTTTAAAATTCAGAAACGATTCAAATGTTTGACAGCTTATACTGTTTAATTTGTTTTTCAGTTTTATTGGTCCAGTGACAATAGTACCAACAATCACTCTCGTGGGCCTCTACTTTTATGAGCTCAGTGTCAAGTTTTGTGAGACTAGCTGGATAATTGCTTCTGTGCAAGTCTTTAAAAAATGAAAATATAAAATAATATAAATGAAAAAATAATGAAAGTATTTCATGTTAACTTCTCTAAAAACGTAAAAGCCCGTCCATAAAGTACGTCACGATATTTTTGACCATTTTTAACTACCCCCTCCCCCTGTCACAAATCTCGGACCCATAAAGTAAGTCACACTTTCGAACAATTTTTTTAATTAACAAAACAATTAAAATTTAATATAAAACACCGTCACACATGGCCGTACACCCCCTCCCCCCTGCCACAAATTGTCACACTTTCCTACACCCTCTCCCCCCTCTGGAGCGTGACGTACTTTGTGGACGGCCCCTAAGCTTTGATATTAACTATTAAATGTTCAAAAGAAACTGTATACTAATTTATATCCTAATTGTATTAAATTATTTCAGAACTTGCATCACGAATTTGATACTGTCACTGTTCCTCCGTCACAAAAACACACCGATTCCATTGTGGCATCCTAAACGGGGCTTTTATATCTTGTGGTATCCATTCCACCAAGTCTTTTCTGTAAGTGCAGTTTGGTGTTAAAATAAGTTAACATTTGATCAGGTAAACTCCTTTTCAATCATTCTTTAGTGTTTTAGAGATCTGGGATCATTGAGAAAAATAATTTTTAAAAATAATTTAACTTAAAGAACACGAGGCTTATGGAACAGTTAGTTTATAAATTTATGTTTGCAATTAAAATTTCTTTTGTCAGGTTCTATTGAGCCTCATTGTTGGGTGGGTTTTGAGTGCCATCTTGACAGAAACAGGAACCTTGTCCAGTGACCCAAAACATAAAAGCTATCTGGCAAGGACAGATTCCAAGTTGCATGTTATCGACGAAACTGATTGGTTAGCCTTTCCATATCCAGGTAAGTTAAATCTTTTAATTAAATGAATATCAGATCTGATCAGGAAAAGGTGCGGGGGGAAATTCTAATCCAATTTTTTAGTTTGAAAATATATAGAGAAAAACTTACGTTATTAAAAGCATTATTTTCATTTTATTTAACTTTTTTTTTGGTTTTTTAAAACTCATTTCATTGTTTTTCAAATAATTCTTTTCAAAAATATTTTTCATAGGAAAATATGGAAGCTTCCTGTTTAGTGGTGGTGGATTTCTTAGTTTTTTCATTGCAACTATCGCTTCTATCATGGATTCAATTGGAGACTACAGTGCTGTGGCCCAAACGGCACAAGTGGTACCACCACCAAAATATGCTTTCAACAGAGGCATTGCTGTAGAAGGACTAATGAGTTTTTTTAGCGGGACTTTGGGTTGTTGTCATGCCACTGTGTCATATGGCAGTAATATTGGAGCGATGGGCATAACTCGGGTACTTTAACAACAATAATGAATTTAAATTTGTTTCAAAATTTCATTTTTTAAAATATTATTTACAATTTTGCATCCAAAATTGTTTAATCTCCAATCTGTGGTAGGCTACTTGATGCTAACTTCAATGTTAATCGTCAATGAAATATGTAAGGGAGAGATTTTTAGATCTATAAAATATATAAAGTTGTTAACAAATGAAATCACTAATTTATGAATTTTATTTTTTGAAAAATAATTTCTATGGTACTCATTTCAAAAGATCTAACAAAATAACGAAATACTAATTGGTGAAGCTACAATTTCTTGAAATTGCAAAGATACGCACATAATTTTTCTTTTATTTATTTTTTTTTACATTTTTAGAGGACATTTTCAAGACAAACATGTTCTTTATAAAAGAGTGGAGATTTACAATTTTTTTATTGCGAAATTTTAAATTTTAAATTTCATTTTCCTGAATCCTTAAAAACCCAGCGAAAGCCAATAAAGAATATATACTAGGCCAGCTACTCAAAGACTATTGGTATTATAATTGTATTTTTTTTAATCTTCATCATGTCATCATGTAATTTAATTCTTCATAAAGTCAGCTTATTTCTATAAAATGAAGAACATTGAAAATAAAATAATATTTTTTAACGTTTTAATTGTAAAGTATTCAACTACATGTAGTATAAAGTATCAATAATTGTAAAGAGATTGTTGTTTAGCTTTATTTTAAAATGTATTCGATCATTTTGTTTTGATGTTTTAACCAGGTTGTTAGCCGGCGTGTCTTCCAGGTGTGTGGTTTGATCTACATAACCTTTGCCTTTTTTGGAAAAGTGGGTGCTGTCTTCATTACCATTCCCTTACCCGTCATTGGTGGAAGCTCTATAATCACAATGGGCATTTTTATTGGTGTTGTGTTGTCATACTTACAGGTAATTTACAGATAAGCAACTAAAGATTAGAAAATTAAAGAATTATGTTTATATTTGTAAAAAAAAACATTGCAAAATATTGTAATAACAAACAATAGCAAAATTGTTTTCATAAAATTAATTATTTATTAAATAAGTTTACATATTTTATTTCTTCAGACAATTGACATGAACTCTTTTAGAAATCTATCAATAATTGGTACTTCACTGTTACTAGGACTGATGCTGCCTTACTGGATTAATAAAAATCCAACTGCTATAGATACAGGTGAAAACACAGACATTTCAAAATTACATTTTTAAATTGTTCCATGCTGTAAAATATAATAATCTCAAGCTTTTGTCAATATATATTTTAGTCACAATAAATCACCTCAATAGTCTGAGGCCTTTAAATACGTCACATTCTCTTTTGTGGGCGGGTTAATTCAAACTGTTTTGACCCGGCTCATGATTTTACTGGCAAGCCTCTTCAAGCGGGTATGGGTTGTCAGAACTTATCATTTTGAATTACCAGCTGAAACCTGGCAATTTGAAATACTCGGCAGCTGATATCCCTTCTCGAGTCAATCCTATGCAATAAACTCTATGTGGGCTAATGCTCAGTCTTCATCTGGGTGATGAGTCTTTGAGTGTTGCAAGGTAGTTTCCAACAGGAGTTGCTTTTGAGGCCACTAAATATTCCCATTACATTTTTACTTTTGCAAGACAAAGAATCACCTTAAATTGTGTATGCAATGTTATATATTTCGTTGATGTCATAGGACTTTCAAAATCATTTTTAACATTCAATTTCAGGCTACCCAGAGTTTAACACTGCTATTCAAATGTTACTATCAAACCCTTCTTTTGTTGGGGGATTTTTCGCTTGCTTTCTGGACAATACTGCACCAGGTAAGTTTTGTAAATTTGCATAAATTTCCTTGAAAGTACAAAATTATATTTTTTTAAAATATTAATTTTCTCTTCCATAATTTAACTTTAAGGTAAACCATTGCTTGCGAGCCAGATGTTGCTCTATTGATGGCTGCATCTGGCTCTCAGACAAATGTTACATTATGAAACAAGAAATAAAAACTCGAATGAGTATTTAAACGCAATTTCCACCAAGGAATTTCCGATTTTTTATCAAGGGAAATCATTCTAGATTTCGTTAAAAGTCGTTTCAAATAAGTAAACCCATTATGATGTCATATCACCTCACGCTACATCACACCATGATTTGTCAATATAATGCTCACCATGCAACAATTAAACAATATATTTTGCAATGTCTGTCCGTGACGCAACTATTTTTAGAAAGCAGGGAAAACCAAATTACTGTACCAATGCATCAAAAGGTGTGCAAATTAAAGATGCGCTGTAAAAAAATATTATATAACGTCATTGTTTTCGCTCATACATGTATTTTAATTTTGGAAAAGGGATCAATGTAAAAAGAGGATTTGATGATGGTTAATTATACAATCAAATAACAAAGGGGGCACCGTAGGAGCCCTACAACCCCTATTATAAAATACTTTGTGTACATTTCAGAAAGTTTAATATTTCTTATTTATCAAACAAGGACAAGTTAGTTGGGCTTTCGAAAAAGGCCAGCGCCGTAGGCGCCCTAAAAAAACTGCATTTTTTTATAAAATAAATAGATTTCAGCTGAAAACTTCCGTCATTTTTGACGGGTGATACGCTAGTCTAACATAAGCATTCACGAAGCTGGAAAACCCCATTAACTATCGTTCTAGATTACATTAAAAGTCATTTTAAAAAATAATTTTGAAACTAAACAAAGCAAATTCTTTCAAAAATGCTTTTAAAATTACGTAAGTATCACAAAAAGACATGTTTGAAAAATTCCTTCTCCAACATTGTTCTAAATATTATTAGCTATTGTTTGACATTTGTTTCAACCCGATAGATGTTATTGTTGGCGAGAAATTGACAAAATACTTGATATTTTTTCGTTTTTTTATATTTTCCAGGATATTCAGTAAAACTTTTCGGTATTTTTTGGCCGTTGCACATCCTTGGGACCTCCGTAGCATATTTGCAAAAGACTCGAGCCCTCTATCTGGTATGGTTCAGGAGGATTTGCATGTGCAAGACATTTCGAATCTATAAACGCATTTTTTCCAAGGGGAATTGCGTTTTAAAAAAGTTTATTCGAATTACTTTGATCTACAGACTAATTTAATATAAAAACTGCATAAAAATGTTATTAAAAATAATTCAGAGACATAATTATTGCACTTTTAGTGTTGAAATTACACAAAATGCACACATTTGCTTGAATTTTTAGTTTTAAACACAATGTATGGCTCTCACATAATTACTTTTCAAAATATGTGTTGTTTATGGCTCTCTCAGAAAACAATTTTCCCGACCCCTGCTTTAAGGTATCCAAATTTATTTTCTCATTTAAAACTTAAAAAAGAAATATTACTATTTTTAAGCAGTGGTGGTATCTCTAATTTCCAAGAACGTGTTTAGGGAAGTCATAGGAATTATAAGAAAATAATTGTTGTTTTCAGTTTTAGATGACTCACCAAGATCACTGAGCTTTAATAATTTTAAGATGGAATTTGCGTGACAATTTGATAAAAGTCAGGATGCCACCATTTGTTTAAAGTAAAAAAAAATGTTAAGGGATTCTCAAAATAAATATTTTATGTCCTAATTAAATAATGTCCTAAAGTCACAACAATGCATTCTTAGGTACACTCAAAGAAAGAGGGTTGCTGCACCAAATGAAGGAATTGGAAAATGCTGAGACATTTAAGACACCAGGAATGTACGAAAGTGGTCTAGAAACTTACAGACTGCCATATATACCGGAATGGTTTCTTAGAAGTAAAATTGCCAAATACGTACCCATTTTTGACTATCAAGGGAAGTAAGAGCAGAGTGATCATTATGTGTTGGTTTTCCTGGCTAAATCAGGCAACACATCCATGCCTCAATACCGGATGAGAAGAAGGAGGATTTGTATGTTGTTTCCTTCATCGTAGTAAAACATAAATAATTTTCTTTTTATGGGAAGCATAAGAAGTAAACAAAACAAAAAGAAAACAAAAAAGAAAGAAAGAAATTATCCAACGAACTGAATAAAAAGAGAGGAAAGATAATAGATTTGCTATATATCGTGAATAGATTTCAAGTATTGGGTGTAATTGTTGTAATAATTTTTTCGTCTTTCATACTTTTGTTGGAAAGAAATTTTAATATCTGTATCCAAATAGGAAAAATCAATTTGATGACATTTTGAAAAGTGTGACATCAAACCTCTACTCTACTGAAATATTTTAAATTAATTTTGACCACTCCTTCATGTCATTGGCATCAATTGACATGATCTCTCAATGTCCTTGATATCAATTTGTACGAACACTCACCATTTTATTGACATCTATTTGTATGATCACTCACCATGTTATTGACATCTATTTGTATGATCACTCACCATGTTATTGACATCTATTTGTATGATCACTCACCATTTTATTGACATCTATTTGTATGATCACTCACCATTTTATTGACATCTATTTGTATGATCACTCACCATGTTATTGACATCTATTTGTATGATCACTCACCATGTTATTGACATCTATTTGTATGATCACTCACCATTTTATTGACATCTATTTGTATGATCACTCACCATGTTATTGACATCTATTTGTATGATCACTCACAATGTTATTGAAATCTATTTGTATGATCACTCACCATTTTATTGACATCTATTTGTATGATCACTCACCATGTTATTGACATCTATTTGTATGATCACTCACAATGTTATTGACATCTATTTGTATGATCACTCACCATTTTATTGACATCTATTTGTATGATCACTCAATATGTTATTGACATCTATTTTTTGTATGATCACTCGCCAAGTTAATGACACCAATTAATATGATAATCACTCAATATGTAATTGGCATCAATTGGTTTGTGCTCTTTGAATTATTTTCTGATTCTTTTTTAAAAAACTGGTGTAAGAAATTTATTAAAAATTATTCAAATATTGAAAAGTCAGTGTTATTTAGGCAGTTGCTTTATAATTTATAACTTCTGTTATGTAAGATATTTTTTTTCAAACAGCTCAAGAACAATACAAATAATTTCAGACAAGACAACCTTTAAAAACCTTCCTTCAATGAATCAAAGGAATCCTGAACAAAGTATACGACATGACAGCATAAAATGTAAACATGTTCGTTCGTCCGTCGATTCGACGAGGACCACTCCAGTCATCCGAGGGTTGCTGGGACTGGCTATGTCTGTGCGTGCGCAGATGGCTGATGAGGCCGATCCTTGCACGGAAGGTTCAGGAACAGAAGGGACAAGGGACGAGTGGGACATCTCCAGGAGGGTTGACAGCACCGGCCTTTCGGGCTAGCCTCTTCTTTTCTGCGGCGGTGATCCGGTTTGCCTCGCATGACTTGGCACCTTAGTGGATGGAAAGGTGCCAGGTGGATCGATGTTTTAAAGTCAGAAAATGTATTCACACACTTCATTCATTTTTAATATTAATTTTTATCACAGAAAAATTAAGAACTCAAGCTTTTTAACCCCCTTAAGACTATTTAATTTAAATCATGAACTAAACCAACTAACACAAACTAGAATTTTAACATATTCACAAGTAAAATATTAAAAGAAAAATGTGAAAAATGGAATGGAATAAAATACCAAATATATTTGGTAGCTTTCTCAAATTCATCAGCAGTGCAAATCAAAAGACAAAATCTATAAATTATCAGAATATGTTGCCAATTTTGTTTTTAAAAAAAAAGTTTAAAGTATCGTTCAACTTAATTTGTCTATAACACTGTGTCTAGATTACAAATTTTAATTGCAAAAAATTTCGAACTTTTCCCCCAATTTCCAAAATTAGCAGAATGAAAATAAAATTTCTCAATACACTCCTGTAATTGTTCGAAAACAATGTTGGTCTCTGTCAGGCTCTTTAAACAAAATATATAAATATATATGATAACTGAATTTCCTAATTCATTCAAAACTCTTATGAACAATGAAGGCAAGGGTCATAAAATATGAAAAATTAGAACAGAGATTTTCATGAAATTGTATGTTCTTTATCCAAGAAAAAAATCAAGTAAGAGTACAATATATTTCTTCATTTATTTTATCTTAGCTATTAAGGCATGAACTGACTATTTTTTTAAAAACACTGAAATCACAGCACATATTGCAAAACTAATGAAACATAAAATGTTTGATGAACGTGAAGAAATAAGTTTACACATTTTTTTAATATTAAAATAATTGTCTAACCAAGCTAAAGGTGGTAAAAACCTTCATGTACCCTAACAAATCATTATATGAGCATTTTCTTTGGAAAATTAAATCAAATAAATGAAAATAATTTTTTTGCCTATATGTTGTATTATTTTTTTCCATAAAGTTTCAAGTCAGAGTCTTGTAATTTTTAAATCCTTGATTGCTTGATGTCTTGCTTGTTTGCCAAAAAAAAATTTGGATCGATTGTTTAACCCACTTCCTCATATGCTAGCGATCTGAAATTTAGCAGGCAGAGTCGTGCCGACGCCAACGATAAAAATGATATATCAAAATTTCAGATCGATCGAATTTACCGTAATTAAATTAATGAATTTTTAGATTATCTCTATTTATCTCTAAGTAGCATGTTAATTTTTGTGCTGGAGTGCCGCGGTGCGTATTATATTGAACAAACTTTTTAATATTTTCCTGTCGTGCGGTGCGGTGCGTATTATATTGACGATACTATTTTAAAATATATTACAGATCTGTAAATGTAAATGCTAGTAATTACTAGTCTGTCTCGCGGTGTGCACTATGTTAAACATGTTTTTATAACCCTTTTCCGGTGATCAAATCGAGCTGAAATTTAGCAGGCAGACTGTAGTAGTTTTTTTTTACTATTACTGTAAATCCTTTATATATGAGACAACTAAAATTTTGTATTTTTGGATGGTCTTGCGCTGCGTATTACAATGAACATTCTTTTAGTTACGTCTCATACATAAAGAATTAATAGTCAAAAACTTGTTTTTTTACGTTTTTTTATATATTTTCTTTTAAGAACTTCAGAACCGAGTTAAAACAGCTTATAAAACCTATCTAAACGGGCACCATTTGACAACTAACTACTTTCTATTTAAGGCAACAAACGATTAAATTCTTGATCGTTTTAAAACCAAAGCTAAATCAATAATATGTCATTCAATAATTTGCTTCCGGTTGTGTTGATAGCTTTAATTACATTTTGTAATGACTGACATAGTCATGCACTTAAATTTTGGCAACTAGATGTTGACGATGAATGATACAGATACTGTGAATGCATTCAGCTCTTCCTTTTTTTTAAATATGCAAGAAAACCTCTAGAGTGCCCTACCTTTGCTGGAACATGCGCCATCTGTGGTTACTGATAAGATATTAATTAGAGGTTGTTGTTTTTCCCTTTAAACACTCATCCAATGCATGAAATATTGAGTATCCTTTAGGATAGGTTTGTAAATATTTGGCAAATAATAATTTTTGGCTTATTGTTCTTCCTTTGTGAACCACAAGTATGCTAAAAGTACAGCTCCATTTCCTGGCAAAGTTGACTAATCATGTTGAATAGAAAACTGAGATGTCATTAGATAACCACACAATGAATCTTCAACATCTTGAGTCATTTTATAAATTCTTCTTTGCACTGTATCACTGATCAAATACTTTTTCTTTTTAGTATCAGATGCTGACTTGTGTAACACCATTACGCTTTACTTTCCTAATAGCCGATATAATTAGTTCTTCACCAATAGTATGAGGTTATAACGATTTGGCAATCATTAACGAAATATTGTAAGACGCAAAAAAGCCATCGCCATCTTGTGTGGTTGCAGTTGAAAAGAAATTTGCCGATTTCGGCTGTTTAACAAATTTTTTTCATTTAGTGTTCGAAAATGAACAGTAGCAATGCGCGTCTGCACATACCTCAATCCAAGTGAAAGAGTATGCGGGAACAGAGCTAACGTCCAGTACGTTTGTCAAAGAAACATTAAGTGTTATGCGCTGAATACATAAAACAATTTTTTTTCTAAATCTTCTTTCCTTTATGCGTTCACCGCCCCCTTATAGTTATTCATCACCCCTCCCCCCAATGCTTCTATGGCCATCATCGCCACCCCCCCCCCGCCCGGATTGCTGCAGCGCCCACCAAGGGCCTGTAGCGCCCACTTTGGGAATCACTGGTGTAGACTAGTATTTTTCAGGGGCACAAAAAAATGGACTCTTCATGGCCCGCCAGATTACAGTTGCATAACTGAGTTCATTGCCAAACTTTCACACGTTATGTCGTTAAGATGCTCAGTTAGTTCCCCTTGATCGGCAAAGGGCAACACTACAAAGTGAAGGCTTGTGTTCTGTCACTAGCATGCTGTTTTGGGCCATCGTAAATGATGTTAGACTAATTAGTATTTAAACAGATTGGTTTATTCCATTCCCCCATCAACCCCCACACCACAAAAATTGTTATAAAACATGCAACATAATTAAATGATTATTATTATATGTCAAACTGACTTTCATCAACCATCCCGCCCCCCCTCCGCCCATGACACTGGATATAGTTTATGACCCATATCCTTCAAAACTGGATGACTTGTCTAACAATTCGTGTGTGCTAATAAACGCATGTGTGTGTTTTTCTTTAACCAATTAGCGTGCGTGTCTTTAAGTTGTGACATAAATTACTGAACTGAGTTTCAGCTAGGGCTCAACTTTCTGTAAGGTATTTCAGTCCCAGGCTTTTAAAACAAATTAATATTAATATATAATTTATATATATATATATATATATATATATATATATATATATATATATATATATATATATATATATATATATATATATAATATAATAAAAGAGCGTATTAATATGAAAACTTTGCTATTGCTGAATTATCTATCAGTTTTATCTGCACTTTAGGTAAGGTGAAAGCTCACTGGTTAAAATTAACAGCTCGAATCAAAGTCAATCCAGGGTTTCTCACCCCATTAATTTTTCATTTCCGTTTTTTTTTATTATTACACGCTTTTATTTAAGTCACACTGTTTGTATGGTGTATCCGTCAAATCTTGTAACGTAAAATTAAACCATTTCTGATGGTCCTAGAGATCTCAAAATTTTACCACAGATAGATCTTGGATGACAATGCATTGTATCAAAATTTCAGATCGATCGAATGTACCGTAATTAAACAAATGCATTTTTAGTTTATCTCTCTATATAATCTGTATCCGTGCTATTCTTGACTTTCACGTGAATGTCACCGGAGTTCACCGCCAGCCATCGATGACCACATTCCAGGTGTTAAACAGCTCAGTAATACGAAACTAAATCTAAATTGACATGATAATACAAGAGGAACAACTGGAATTTGAGTAGCCTAGTTGGCCGAATTGTTAGCGTAATGGATTTTTGACCTGGAGGTACTGGATTCAATTTCAGTTGGGAAAAAAAATTAATACATAAATTTGTAATTAATAATCTATCTTTTTGCCACTATCACATTTAAGTTATAGACAATGAAGTTTGACTAATTAAATTGAATTGATTATGTCGAAACATTGATTTTTTAAAAATTTGATACTAAAAAGTAGAAGATAAAATATCAAAAAAATATTTTTTTAAAAAGGACACGCTTTTATTTACATATAGAAAGTGCACAAAAAAGAAGAAAATAAAAATGTTCTATGACAACAGGTGAAATGACTGAACATATCCACTGCACATAAAAGCGTGGGGCGCTCATCACAACTCTTTATCATGTACAAGGCTGCGAAACATAAGTACAAATTTGTATGAATATTAATCAACATTAAAAGTTTCAAAACTTTGATCATAATTCATATACATGCTACTATCATATTAATTAGAAATATTTATCTATATGCAAAAGAATAGTTGCAAAGAGAAATGAGTTGTGATGGGCGCCCCACGCTTTTATGTGCAGTGGATAGGTTCAGTCATTTCACCTGTACTGTTATCATAGAAAAAATTTATTTTCTTCTTTTTAGTGCACTTTCTATACGTAAATAAAAGCGTGTCCTTTTTAAAAAAAAGATTTTTTTAATATTTTATTTTTTAAATATATTCTCCTTCTGACCTTTGCTCTCACCCTTGAAAAACCAAGGTGCGCGCTATTAGTTCATCTTTTACCCACCAACCCACCTTTTTTTAACAGCGTGACCTGTAAAATCTAATTAAATTTAAATGCTTGAATTTCTTTGTGTTTTTTTTTAAAGCTAAATAGACTTAGTCTATTACGAAGGTTCTCAGGCGCTTTCAAGTCTTGCGATACATTAAATATTTGTAAATGCAAAGTGAACACGATACATCACAAATGCGACTTTTTTTTAGTCGAAAATAATTACCGTATGTATACTCGTTCAAAAGCCGAATTTTTATTTTGGACAAAATCTAGGGGAAAAGAATGTCCGGTGTAACAGGCCAGATTAAACCCCTGACCAGAATATACCCGGGTATAATCTGGCCTAGGCCAGAATATACCCCCGGGGTTAAACTGGCCTAGGCCAGAATATACCCCCTCAGGCCAGAATATACCCCTTTGACAACATGAGGATATATAGTAAAAAATTGATGAATGACTTTTTAGACTTTCTCTTCATGTTTTAGCTCTGTCAGAGAAATTAAACTCTTTCTTTAGTAGCTAATTTGGTTTAAAATAATAGTTAAAATAAAATAATAATTATAAAATATTTTATGATAAATGAAAGGAGCAAGACCTTTTATTTGAAAATGATGATGTCGTTGTCTCGTTTTTAAAATGTGAAATCTTATATAATTTTGACGATTCAAAATCAAGTTACAGTCTATACAAATATATAAGGATTCAGCGTTTTTTCTTTTTTTTCATTTAACATTAATTTAATCAATTACTACAGGATTATCTAAAACAATACTTTAAGATTAGTTATATTTGTTGCTTTTCAAACGCGTGCGAACACTTTGGATTTCTTAACCTTATCTATCTTATCATTTACAGACGCCCCTTCTATACAGAAGATTATTACGTCCTACGCTTATCATTGGTTTATGTCTAGTCTTGCATTTTTATTGGAGTTTTAAATGTTGATAGTGTTGGTTTTAAATATTGATAGCATTGGTTTTAAATGTTGATAGCGTTGGTTTTAAATGTTGATAGTGTTGGTTTTTCTGGCTTCCTCAGGCAACCTTTCCACATTTTGATTCAAGTTGTCATATAGTTGTTATGTGTTGCCAGTGTTCACGTGTTGAATTACTTTATCTCTAAGGAGGATGTGGTTGTCCTCTGTTCCTGTCAGAATGTAGCTTATAGCCCTGAACTAACCGCCCCCCCCCACTTTATCCTTTAATATGCATGTCTCGCTTGTTCAAGATCTCGAGTGTGGCCATAATATACAAACTTGTCAAAAGTAAGGTCAAGAGTTGTGCTAAGATGCTTTCTTCTTGAAATTTTTAGTGGGTTAAAAGTCCTAATATGCATTTGTTTTGAGACAGGTTGTATCATAATAATGTCTCTTTCTTCACCTGTGCTCTCTTGTTCCTTTTGTTGTAGGCTCCCATTGACAGTACTTTAACAGAATCACCAGGGAACTGATTGGGCGAAGACCCTGTTTATTGCTGTAAACGTTTTGGTTACTGACATTGTAGGTGTTTCTGATTATTTTGTCAGTCGATATATTCTTTAGCTTAACTCATCCCTTGTTCAATGATTCTACCACGAGGTATGGACCAATCCATCAAAGTTCCATGCGATGAATGCGGCAATGATTCTTGATACCATCGTCATCAGCATCCTTCCGTCTCGCTCGCGATGGTGGAAACGAGTTCTGTGCTTCCCAATTATTTGGCCTTTCTGTTAGCTCTTCTGTCTATAGAATCATATTTAATTGTACGTATTTTATGTTTATTGAACTGGTGAAGGCATTAGCCGAAAAGCTTACTGTCGTGTTAGTTTAAAAATAAAGCTCAAATTTATTGTTCTCATTACACAATTTGTTTGTGTATTTTGTACTTTATTTAAAAGCTTTATCACACTCCCATTTTATATGATATATTAATCAAAATAAGTTAATGGTAAAACTGTTCCATATTCCGCAGGCCTGAGGTCAGTAGGTAACTTGGCTTTTCGTCCATACATAATTTCAAAAGGAGTGCACCTGGTTGAGGCATGTACAGATGTGGTATGCACTTGCATATTGTTCAGTGGTGGTGTCTTCTTGCTGGTTTTTGGCTTTAGGACAAAACATTTTTGAAAGGCTTTGACATTTTGGTGAACGTCATGCTTCATTCTTTTCCAATAACAACGTTCAAAGATTGTGGCTGTCTTATCTCTGCCAAAATGGCCATCGAAATTTGGGTTCACATGAAACGTCTTCAAGATATTTGGCAGGGAACTTTTATTGAGAACTTTCTTTTCACCATGGTAAAGAATCAATCACTTCTTTTGCTTCAAAAGGCTTTGCAGTTTGTTTAAAGTGTGACTTGGCTTTTTGACCGTTTCTCTGAAGGTTAGTCATGGATCTACTGAGGCTACTTAAATTTCGTTGTGGAGTAGAATTGTAAAAGCTGATCATACAGTTGGTCTTCCATGGTTGACAAAGTTTGCGCTCTAGTCGTTTGGATTTTATTTTATAGTGACCAAAAATGTGTTTTTAAAGTTGCGAAATCCGATTCGTCGTGTCTGTAAAGATTGGCCTAATCCAGCTAGGTTACCTCCTTTCGCAACTTTCTGCTACTCATTTATATTTACGCCTTTCAAAAGAACTACGGCTGTTTTAAAATAAAATAATAGGGCGCGACGCGGTCAGAGGTTCTTTTGAATTCAGATTAAACGGAGCAGAATCCGTACTTCATAACAATAGATGAATGCATGGACAGCGGACAATCCAACATTGGCGAAATCCAACAAGGATGACCGTACTGTTTTAAGAGTAACACGGGTAAAAATGAATTGTGCTGATTAAAAAAATAATAATTTGCGCTACTGGAACAAGGGTTTCTTTTGAATGTCTTAAGACGCCGCGAAGGCAAACCGAGCTACAGATAAAGATTCGGAAATACGACAAGCAACATTGGGGAAGTCAAACGATGTTTCCCACACTTTTAATCTTGTCCTATTCTTTAAATTATTTTGCATCTCAGCGTGTATTCAGATAGATAAAAAAGGGCAATGTGCCATGATATGTTTATTCCCAAAACAAAATGAAGATAGGTATAAACCGTTGTTGCCAGTAACATTTAAAATGTATGAGAGCAACAACAACAAAAACAACAACAAACAAACAAACAAACAAACCATTCATGTATAATTTAATTTCAAAAATTTAAAATATTTTTATGGCCATACTCACAATATTGAAACGTAATTATTTGATTAATAAGCGAGGTACACAAAAAAATGTTCGCAAGCGTTTAAAAAGCCACAACTAATAGTCTCTATCACGCTTAAATTATTATTTTTAAAAAAAAATTATCAATTCATGTGGTTGCCTGAATTAGTCAACTTTAAAAAAAATATTTAAAAAAATACATAAAATATATTTAAAAAAATAAAAACAAAACAAAGCTGATTCCACCAATATTTGTGTAGACTGTAAAATTACATAAAGAGTTACCGTCCTCTCTGACAACCACATAAAGTGAATTGTTTCATTATTATTATTATTTTATTGTAAATAAAACATCTTTCCTACTTAATAAATGAGTTTAACTTCTCTAACAAAGCTAAAACTCTAATATAATGTCTAATTAGTAACTCCTTCATTTTTTACTATACATCCTCATGTTGTCAAAGGGGTATATTCTGGCCTGGAGGGGTATATTCTGGCCTAGGCCAGTTTAACCCCCGGGGTATATTCTGGCCTAGGCCAGATTAAACCCGGGTATATTCTGGCCTAGGCCAGATTATACCCGGGTATATTCTGGTCAGGGGTTTAATCTGGCCTGTTACACCGGCTTACGAGCGGGTCATGGGGGATTTCTGCATGTACATTGAATATCGCTGTTATTGTAGTTAATCAATATCAATGTCCTTTTCTAGATTCTACAAGATTTGACTGCTCTACCAGGAGCTATAAAATAAAATAAAACACCTGCACTTACCTTATTTATTCTTTTTATTTATTTTTGTGAATAGTTTAATAATTTTTTTTTACAAATTTTGTTTTTTAACAACGAATTTTAATGTACGCGCTTTCGTTACTGTTTACCAAACACACAAACAAAATACCAGTAACTCTTGCCTAAGAAAGAGCACAAAGACAGAGATAGGTAGTACAAAGTAGTAGGAAATAAAAAGAAAAGTATTATACTACGAGTGCGTAGTACCTATTTATAGTCAACAATTTAACATATTTTCAAATAATAATATTCTGTAAATGTATGGCATCTGTCCGTCTACGAAAGACGATAGATTTATCTTTATTATTTGCAGCTCTTGGTGTGGCTGATGAGACCAATCCTTGAGTGGCAGTCTCTTCTGCATGACACACACACACGAAAGCAGTGGGGCAGTGTTGCCTGGCCTTTCTCCTCGCTTTTTTCCCGACTGCTTCTGCCCTAGTTTGCTCCTCTGCTCTTAGTGATCCTTCTTTCACTGTAGCCCGCCACATGGACCTATCCTCTGCCAGGTTTTCCCAGTTTTGTATATCAATGTTGGCTACTTTCATGTCTCTCTTGCATATGTCCACGTATCTGAGACATGGCCGACCAACCGACCTTTTCCCTGTCGCCAGCTCGCTGTAAAGCACATCCTTTGGTATGCGACCACTTTGCATCCTCTTGACGTGTCCAAGCCAACGGAGGCGTCTTTGGCTTAATATTGCTGCAATACTACTCATGCTTGCTTGAGCCAGGACCTCTGTGTTGGGGACTTTCTCTTGCCATTTGATGTCTAGGATGCGGCGCAGGCATCTGAGGTGGAAGCTATTGAGCCTTCTTTCATACCTGGTATAGGTGGTCCAAGACTCGCATCCATAGAGGAGTGTGCTCAGTACGCAGGCCTGGTATACCTGCAGCTTAGTCCTTGCTGTGAGTTTGGCATTGGACCAGACTCTTTTGTAAAGTCTAGCCATAACAGTTGCTGCCTTCCCTATCCTACTACTTATCTGATCTTCAAGTGAGAGGGTGCTCGAGATGTTTGCTCCCAGATAAGTAAAACTGTCAACAGCATCCAGGTTGCAGTCGTCAATGGTGATAGTCGGGAGAGAGGCAGCATCCTGTGCCATAATGTTGGTTTTCTTTATACTTATGGTCAGGCCAAACTCTTTGCAGGCAGCGGAGAAGCTGGATACAAGGTTCTGCAGGCCGTCTGCTGTGTGGGATATTAAGGCGGCATCGTCTGCAAATAAGAGCTCGCGCAGCAAAATCTTCCTTATTTTGGTCTTGGCTTTAAGTCGGGCAATATTGAATAATCTCCCGTCAGCTCTGGTGTGTATGTATATCCCCTCGCTGTTGTTCTTGAAGGCATACTGGAGTAAGATGGAAAAGGATATTGCGAATAGAGTAGGTGCCATCACGCAGCCTTGCTTTACTCCACTACTTACTGGGAAAGTCTCAGACGTGGCACCGTTATAGCACACTGTGCCCTGCATGTTTTCGTGGAATTGCTTGATGATGTTAAGCAGATGTGTAGGGCAGCCTATTTTTACTAAGATCTGGAAAAGGCCGCTTCTGCTGACAAGATCAAAAGCTTTAGTTAGGTCGACGAACGCGATGTATAGAGGCATATGTTGCTCCCTGCATTTCTCCTGCAGCAAGCAAGTAAAGTAAACCATCATAAAGACCGATTTAGCTTGTATTTTAAAAGCAAAAATGTGTACCATTTTGTTTACACTTTCCTATTATTTTTGGGGTCGGCTTACGAGCGGGTTACACACTTTTTATACTATTCTCTTCCAAAAAAAAAGGGGGGGGGGTCGGGGTCGGCTTATGATCGAACGAGATATAGAACGAGTATATACGGTAGGTTTACATCATTCAATTAAAAACATTTGCAGTATAAAATAATTCTTAATGCTCCTATTAAATAATCAAATGAAAACTGTTTAAAACCCAGAACGGCTAACAAAGTGAAACCCCTGGTGCTGTAAAGTCGTGCTCGAGTAGCTCGCTGCTTTGGGTCAGAACATTTAATAGCTGTTTTTGTCTTATCTTAAGTTTATTCACGGTTATCTGTCTTATCTATACAGACACTCCTTCTATACAGAAGATTACTGCGTCCACAGATCATGCCTGTCTTTGGCAAGTTCATAGACCAGGCTAGGGTTCCACGCAATTCCCTTTGTTTCCATAACTAATGTCAGTTATCCAGTCGTAGGTGGGTGGACTCGGGGACACCTATGAACCTAGGAACAAATCCCTGCCTTCACGGAGATTCTAACCAGCACCATCGGTACACTAGCCGAGCGCGCGTGCCACTCGACCACCGTGCCCCGTATCAATCCAGGTAGACAAGGCTAACAACCCGATTAAAGATGGCTATTTATAATTTCTAAATGAACCTAGCCTACACGCGGAATGACGTCAAAAGCCCTAAGTCTAATGATCTTACAAGTCTTCCCGGAAAGTTCTACCTGATTGGGCCCTAGGAAAACGGTCGGAGGTGCCTTCCACGAAATTTAACTCACAAATAAATAGAGGTAAAAAAAAGATATTTTAAAAAACACGTTTTTTATAAGTGGACTAAAAAGAAGAAAATAATTTAAAACTTATAAGTTCAAAAAATGTTGGGTGGGGGTTTGGTATAAAAATTAAAGATTTATAATTTAGAAGGCAAAGGAGAGATCTATAAGTGAGAGATTGGGTGAACTGCATATGTAAAACCTCACAAGCCCCTCATAGGACGTTCTGGTCATCCACTGCACCTAACCCCATCCCCAGCCATCTCGACAACTTCTTGCATCGGGATCAGATGGTTTTGGGGCGAGAATGTGAGGTCGACGTGTTGCGTGAATCTTCCTCATTTTAAACAAAATCACAGCGCAAGTCACTCTTATCATCATCGTCGATTTTTTCCAAAGTCGTGTAGCGACAAGCAAGTGGCGAAGCGGCAGGTAGTCACAAACCTGCATGCAGGCGGTTCAGACCATAGGGTCGTTCACCACTAACACTGAGCAGCAGTGGTATCCGGTAGCCCCCTGAGAGACTGAGCAGCCCTCTTTAGGAATGCACTGCTCACCTCCATGGCATGAGGAAGGGGATAGAAAAGGCGCCCTAAACATTGTCTGCTCAAATCTTCCCTGGCCAGACTACCGCAAATTAAAGAAGATGCCGAGGACAATTCCTCTCACCCTGGGCACATGGAATGTGCGCACACTAATGGACATAGATGAAACCAACAGACCCAACGGAGATTTGCCCTGGTGCATGGGCCACGAACTTTCAAGATATGATGTCGACATTGCCGCTCTTAGCGAGATCCGTCTACCAGGAGAGGGTGAACTTGTTGATTACAAACACAGTATTCAGCCTTCCCACAAGAAACAGGACCTCATGGATGCACCCTCACTCCAAGCACTGGCATCTAATAGACTACGTCATTGCAAGGAAGAAAGATAGACAAGACAATCGTCTCAAAATCTCCAAACTTAATATTCGCATTCAGCCCAAAAGACGGCCTCAGGGTATAAAAACTCTAAAACGACTAAACATCTCAAAGCTAAACTGTGCCAGCACTAAATAATCTCTTGAGGCTGCCCTGGAGGACAAACTGAGATCCACCACACTGAACAATATGAACATTGAGACTGTTTGGACAAATTTTAGATATATAAACTACAGCACAGCCTCTCAAATCCTTGGACCCGCGCGAGAAAGCATCAAGACCTGTTCGATGACAATTGTGATGAGATCACGCAGATTTTGGCAGAGAAACATAACTCCACAAAACACACCTCAGCAATCCCGGATCTTCATCCGTAACGGACTCAAATAACAACATACGCCGCATCATACAACAAACACTTAACTGGATGCGAGACTCATGGCTAAACAAGAAAGCTGATGAGATTGAACAATATGCAGACAGGTATGATATGAAGAGTTTTTACAACACCTTTAAGGTAGTTTACGGACCCACAACGTCTAATTCATCCCCGCTTCTCAGTGCTGATGGGACATATCTAATTACTGACAGAGAGAAGATTCTCAAGCGCTGGGCTGAACACTTTCACGCTGTCCTAAACAGCAACTCAAGTATTAATGAAGATGCTATCAGTCGCCTCCATCAAGTACCAATTAACTTGGCAATGGACGACCCGCCTACAATTCTTGAGACGCAAAGGGCTGTACATCTTCTTTCAAGTGGAAAGGCTCCTGGATCAGACTCTATTCTATCTGAAAGTACAAAGAAGGCGGCATGGTTCTACTGGAAAAGCAGCATGAAATCTTCTTAATGATGTAGCAGCAAGAGGCTATCCCCAATGATTTTAAAGATCTGTACAAGCAAAAAGGGAACCGCATAGCCTGCGATAATCATCGTGAAATTTCACTGCTATCAATTGCAGGAAAATTACTCGCCAGAATCCTCCTAAATCGCCTAAATTCACAAAGCCATTGTGGTTTCCGGAAAGAACGTGGGACCATCGACATGATCTTTGCAGCAAGGCAGTTGCAGGAAAAGTGTCAAGAGCAGAATATGGACATATTGGCTATTTATATAGACCTGAAAAAAACTTCGACAGAGAGGGTCTATGGAGGATTATGGCCAAGTATGGGTGTCGAAATAAGTATATAGCCATTGTAAGGCAATTCCATGATGGCATGCAGGCTCGAGTCCAGGACCACGGAGAGGCCTCTAAACCATTCCCTGTCAAAAATGGCGTTAAACAAGGCTATGTTCTGGCCCCAACATTGTTTAGCCTCATGTTCTCAGCCATGCTTACAGAGGCTTTCAGGAATAGCAATGAAGGACTGGACATAAGGTATCGCACTGATGGTCATTTGTTCAACCTCAGTAGGATTAATGCAAAAACAAAGGTCAAATCTGACTGCCTCCTGGACCTTCCATTTGCTGATGACTGTGTCCTTAAAGTGGGCTCTGAAGCACACCTGCAACTAAGCGTTGATAAATTTTTTTCGAGTGCGCTAACTGGACTCACTATCAGCACAAAGAAGACAGAAGTTCTATACCAGCCGGCCCCAGGCAAATCCTATACTGAGCTTAATATAATCATCAACGGCAGAGAAATCAACACAATGAGCCGCTTTACTTACCTTGGCAGTACACTGTCTCAGAAGGCCAATATTGATGACAAGGTGAACGCGAGAATCTCCAAGGCCAGCGCAGCATTTGGAAAATTGCATGCAAGTGTCTGGAACCGAAGGGTTATCAGCACCCATACAAAACTAAAATCTTACAGAGCAATAGTGCTCCCCACCTTGGTATATGCAAAGTGAAGCTTGGACCGAAGGCCTATACAAACGCCATGCGAGGTTGCTGAACCACTTCCACACCAAAAGCCTAAGAAAAATTTTCAATATAAAATGGCAGGAAAAAGTTCCAGACTCCTAAATATTTGCCAGGTCATGACTACACAGCATCCACACTAGCCTCATGCAGAGCCAACTACGCTGGTCGGGCATGTAGTGCGCATGCCCGACCATCGCCTGCCCAAGAGGCTCTTCTATACTAAGCTTACTGCAGGGCATAGAGCACGTGGAGGTTCACGTAAGCGATACAAGGATGCACTTAAAACTGCTCTAAAGGCCTTTGACATTAGACATGACTCCAATGAAGCAGCAGCCAGTAACCGAGCACACTGGCGCTCTATGATACGGAATGGCGCAGCTGTGTGTGAGGCTAATAGACAACAGGCTGCCAAGACAAAACTTCAAGCCAGGAAGGACCATATCTAAAACCTTCCTGAAGGGATCCCATCCATCTCTTGTCCGACATGCGGACGCCAATTTCATGCTAGAATAGGGTTAATAAGCCACCAGATGAAACACGTGGTGGCCTGCCATGGCACAGGTCAAATACAAATATGATGAGCGTGGTCATCGTCGAATACGACGGACGAACAATAACATATATAAATGAAATCAGCCTTAAAATGTATTCGATTTTATTTTGAATGTTGGTACGTGGAAATTATTTCTTCAACCTCATTATTATACAATATATCTATGAAACAATGATAATTTTTGTTTAATGTCAAATGCATGCGATAATATGTTTTGACTGATTCTCAAAGTACATGTAAAATAAATACGCAATAATACAAAGATGAAATAATGCCAACTTGATAATACAACACAAAGATAATGGAATAAAAAATATTTTCTTATTCCGTATGCAAGAACAAACACAAATAACTAATTTCTCGTTCTTCCATCTGGAAATCGAGCGTGGTATGGGTTGCCTTATCAAACGAAGGAAACCAACACACTATCAACATTTTAAAAATCTCCAAAAAATGCAAAACTAGACATAAACCATAGATAAGTGTAGAATGCAAACATCTTCTGTATCAGAGGCGTCACTAGGGTTGGTGTCACCCGGGGCGGTAGCTCATGGTGTCACCCCTTCACGACTGAAGGGGCCGTCCATAAATGACGTCACGCAAGGTTGCCGATTTTTACCCCACACTACCCCAGCGTCATACTTTGTCACAAAAACTTAGACCCCACCCCTTTTTTACAATATGACATGACAAAGCTTTGACACCCCTCCCCCAAGCCGTATTTTCTCAATAAAAATTAGCATGTTGCAAATTATTTTTGTCATTTAAATATGTATTTAGGGTAAGACTGCACCGTAATATCGTAACACGCGTGAATTCATTGAAAACGTAATTAAATAAATGGTAAAAATCAAATATTTAAGTGGAACTTTAATTTAAAGTATCGCGTTTTTGATGTGACGTCACATTTCTTAAACACCCCCTCCTCGTACAACATCGTCACAGGTGCGTAGACCCCCCCCCATGGCGGATTAAAAGGGGTGTGTGCTGAACGGGCTAAAGCCCCCAATAATTTAAGGGCCCCCCAAACTTTTTATGAATTATAGTGTATAATAAAGATGCAGGCCATTATGTTTATAGGAATCCCTGAAAATGCCTTGGGGGCCGTCCATAAATGACGTCACGCGATTTTTGCTGATTTTTTACCCCCTCCCCCCCCCTCGTCACAAGACGTCACAAAAACTTAGACCCCCCCCTCTAAAAATACGTCACAAATCTTTGACCCCCCCCCCGCCAAAAAAAAATTACCAAAACAAAATTAATAACAAAGACACAAAACAAAAAACAACTTTATTTACTATTTGAAAATAAGTATATTTCCAATCACTTTTATTGTCATTTAAGTATTTATTATTTATTTAGTGAAGATCTAAATTGTAATATCGTAACCCGCGTGAATCATTTTAAAAACGTTTAACCGGCCTTCAGAAAACGAACTGTGTTAACATCCTTAGCTTATATTTTATTTTTAATGAATACAAATTAAACATTGACTATTGATCATCACGGTTAACGTCTTTGTTTAGAAAAAAAAATATTTAAAAATAACATTTTTAAAATGTATTTTTTTTAAATCCCTCAATTGACTGACGGGCATTCCGTAAGACAGAGGTCGACGAACAGAGGTAAATAACCTGAACTGGGGTCAAAAAGGGAATTCTTGGGGGTAATGCAGACTCATTTGGGACATATAACATCCACTACAATCCGCTAGATATATTAAAATACGTCATGTGTACGTGTACGCTTGGAACATATGCCCATTATTAAACAGGTTCCTTCCAGAAAATGCATTTTTTTTTAATTTGACAACTATGTAGATTTCTTACATACGCACTATATGAAGACACCTAAATCTACCATACTTTCATTTATATTGACTCGAGTGACAATAATCTTAATCCACATGACTTGTCTTTATCACGTATCATTTCTGTGATATTTAAAATTAATGCCTTAAAAACTGAGCTAAGAAGAAAAGTTGTTTTGTTCTCCTCTCGAATTGCAATGTCAAGAATTTGATGCATTCAATAAAGTTAATGAATACTTGACTAATTTTAAATGGGCTCATTTATCATTATATCTAGAACAGTGCTTCTCATACTTTTTAGTATTGCGGACCAGCAGGAATTCTTTCCATTGTACCAGGGACCTGTGCACTATTTTCCCTGCACTGACATTTTTTTCTGTCCTATTTTTTAGAACATCTGCGGACCGGCAGCGGTTGGCATCGGTCCGCGGACCACCACTTTGAGAAGCACTGATCTAGAAGACTAGAATGGCCAGGGGCGTTTTATCAAAAACCATCGAACAATTATATCAAACTTAAAAGTTTTTAATTCTATCAAATAGATTCCCTCCCCCTCCCCTTTTAAAGAAAAAGGATATTCCGTGTCGTTTTGACTTAAAATATCTACACATAATCCTATTCAAATCATTTTTAGACACTTGTCATGCTTGTAAAACTCACCAGTAGCATTTTCGGGGGGGGGGAGGGATGCTAAAGACGCTCCCCCAAATCCCCGAGTCACATGAGCAGGACCTAGAGTCTGGATGGGGGGGGGGTAACGCACACATAAAATTGTATATTTTGTGGTAACGGGCATGAGAGAACCAAACGGAGCTGCGGTTAGATCACAAATGCTTTGATGTCAACATCAAACGACGCAGTGTAACAATTTCATATGTTATCTTGTGGATTCTCAAACTTACGGATTATAATTAGATTTAATTTTCGTGTCTTGATAGCATACGCCAACCAGCGTCTGATGGCCTACCGACCAGCACATTGAGAAGCACTGATTTTTTTTTAAAAAAAGAAAAAAAAAGTCATTAAATAAATTGTAAGCACCAAATATTTCAGTGGATGTTTTATTTAAAGTTACCCTTTTGATGTGACGTCACATTTCTTCAACCCCCTCCCTCCCCCTCGTCACGCAACGTCACACAAGTGTGACCCCCTCCCCCCCCCCTAGGTGCGTGACGTCATTTATGGACGGCCCCTTGGACAGTCATACGGCAATGCTGCAAATGAGTAGGAAGTATAACGGAAACCAGGCTATTCTTCGTGAGAAGTGCATTGTAGCTCATTATGTGCCGTGCACAGCTCATTCCTTTAATTTGTTTGGGAAAAGAGCAGCAGGTTGTCCTACTTCGGTCAGATTTTTTTGTCTTTTGCAAAATCTTTATACCCGACTTGTTGCATCTACTCATCGTTGACAGGTACTTCAAAAACATATGAAATTGATACATGCTAACAAAGCCTTGTCTGACACAAGATGGTCAGCCTGACATTATGCTGTAAGGTCTGTTAATAGCTCATACCATGAGAATATCGCAGCACTGGAAGAATTAGCAACGAATGAAAATCAGCCAAGTGACTGCCGACTTGAAAAAGAAGGATTTCTAAAGGAAATTGAACTACTGAAAGTCGCTATTTTACTTGAAATTTGGGAAACAATTTTAGAAAGGAAGTCTCTCATTGAGTTTGTTAAAAAATAGCATTCTTAATTTTATTCCTATGAAGACAAAAGAAAGGAAAAGTCCGTGGTAAAAACAGTGTAAACAATCTTCAATACTATCAAACAAACAAAAAAGCGTCAATTTGATCAAGGTACATCAACAAAACAGTATTCTCCTGGAGAAAAAAATTCAAGATTGAGGTATTTCTGGTAATCATTGATAAACTTTCTTAAGCCCTACAACATTGGTTAGGTGCATATAAATACATCCATGAGAAATTTGGCTTTCTTACAAACCTAACTGAGCTCAGCACTTTCGCCACCCGATGGGCAGCAGCCAAGTTAATGGAAGAACATTCAAGTGATTTCGAAGAAGGGGTCGGGTAAACCCGAAGCAACCGTTTCGTTCCCCTCAATTTACTAGCAACGCCATCGAGCGGTGCCGGTTTAGGGCCAGTAGCGCCAGTACGGATTAGCAAAAAGTGCCGCGAAGAACGCATTGGACGCCAGCTCTGAGGAAACCTTCCAGTGGGGGTTGTACCCTAGGTAGGTCTTTGATGATCCCCTGGTCTGCGGCGGTCCTAACCATGGAGACCCGTGTGCTTTGCCGGGAAGGCGCCAAAGTGGAAGCGGGTCGTAGTAAGAAATTCCACCACCTCCTTGTGAGAGCAACTTAGTGGGAGGCATCTTCGACTGTATGTCCTGGATACCCAGGTGGCCGCTTCGGCAGCGACCGCTTTTTTTTTGTTTCCTCAGCTGCTACGTCCCTTTGGTGGCCAGATGGCTAAGGGGGTCTTCCGGGAAGACCCATAAAGAGCACTAGGCTCGGGGCTTCTGATTTTCTTTCACTTGTAGGTTCATGAGTGATTTCGAAGACTGCTTACCTTCAGAATTAGTCCAATTTTCAGAACTCTTAAAAAGGTATTGTCCAGCCCCAGGCTCAGGGTAAGGAAAAGGAATTAGCACAAAGCGAAACTCAAAAAAACTTGCACAGAGCTAAATTTTTTGCTGCTTTTGAATGAGCTATATTTCACACAGTCCTTTACAAATGTACACATCGCACTTCGCATCTATCTTTCAATGATGACATCAAACTGCAGCTGAGAGCGATCCTTTTCAAAGTTGAAAAGAATATATAATGAGTTAGAATTTGCATGGGACGAAAAAGGCTGAATATGCTCTCTCTCTCTCTCTCTCTAATGAGCATTGAAATGGAACTTGTAAGCTTACTCAGCTTTATTGACTTGATTGAAAACTTCGCCATTTTGAAAAATTCGCAAACGAAAGTTGTAGGTTGAAATAATAATCATACATATTTTTCAATAATTTTTGTTATTTCAAATAGAGAAAACAATTCGTTACCTAATGAAAAAAATATTTCAAAATACGGAATAACGCGTAATACTATTCTTTACGGGGACACGTTTGTAAGCACTAAACAGCGTAAGTCGGGATGGGACCGTCGTAACCGGAGGACTACCTGTATACCTGTATATAAACATGCCTATCTATGCTTTCACGCCTTTAACAAATATATATATATATATATATATATTATATATATATATATATATATATATATATATATATATATATATAAAATATTAACTCAAAGACATTGAAATCATAATTTTCCTCAAGAAAAACATCAACAAAGAAAACCCATCTTTTGATATTTTTTTCTTTGGGGGGGGGTGATAAAAATCGTATTCCACCCACCCCACGGTGGTGGAGGGAGTCGTGAGGTGGGATTCGTTCATGCTGTCGGTGTGTCCAAGCCCAAATGGCTTTATATCTTTTAAAACAGAAGACACTGCCTCTTTCATTCCAGCCTTTTTTAAAGATCTCTCTGCTGCGACTATTTCTTTTCTTTTTTTCCTAATTTGTTTTAATGTTGTTCGTGTGTTGGGACTTTATTATTGCAAGTTAACTGATATTTTTTTAATAAGAATTTTTTTGTTTAACGTATTTCATTGTATTTCTTAATTTCTTTCTAGATTAAAAAATTTGTCATCTTTTGTTTTCTGACATTAAATCGTACACAGTAAAATTTTAGGCTCGGGTGTCACCCCCTGATGGGTGTCACCCGGGGCGGCCCGCCCCCCCCCGCCCCCTCCCTAGTGACGCCACTGTTCTGTATAGAAGGAGACTAAGAAAGACTAAGACTAATAAATAGACTAAGAAACAATAAGTATTTTATGAGTTTCAAGTGATATAATTAAACATCCCCGTAAAAACAAAGTTTTTGACTGTAAATCCTTTATATATGAGACATAACTAATAGTATTGATTATGTTCCAATGTGACAAACATTTACAGACTGAAACCCAGTAATCTCCCATGGCTTTAAAACCGGGAGAAGAAGAGGAGGGGGGTGTGGACATCGATGGGTGGCGTGAATGCGTTTACTCAACTGGCACGTGGGTTTTTTTTTATTTGTGTTGAGTTAAACACAGTATCATTGTAGCGCTGAATCGAACGTAGACATGTGTTTGTGTTTTGGCAATGCAACTTATATTAGTTTTTATAGAGAGCTGTTTATTCGACGTTACAATTATTATAATGAACACTAATAAAGAATTGTTTGTTCTCAATCACTAAGTATCTTATGTGATGGTGAACCTCTTTGGGGCCACGTGCCCAAAATTCAATCATAATCCAATTATTTTGAGCAAAGTGCCAACACTCATGTTAAACCCGAAAATGGAGTTTTGACTTAGCAAAGCAACACACACTTGACTTAAGACTTAAAGAGAAAAAAGCAAGAAGAGATTTTTCAACGATTACAAATAATCACTTTTCATTACAAGAAATAGATTGGTTTTGCGTAGCCTAATTAAAGGGATTTTAGCTGTTGTATACATACTAATAATTCGTCAAACCTTGACTCTTACTTCGGTAATTTGAGCGCAACACATGCAGCACTCAGGTTATTTGTCAGTCTGTTTCTCGTGTCACATTTGATATAATTCAAAGCTGAAAACAGTTCTTCGCACACATAAGATGATCCAGAGAAAGTAGGAATAGCACCACCAAGTGTTTCCAATTTTCATTGATTTAGACGTATTTGACAGAGAATCCCACGCTTTAGGGATTTCATTTTCATACTTATCAACTGTGCTGTCCTGTGTGATCTCTGTACACTCTCAAGTGTTGCACGCAGATCAGATAATTTTCTTTCCACGTAGAGCCTTCTTGAAGTTCCATAGGTTATTCTTAGCTTACTCCAAAATGCTTAGATCTGAAAACTGAAATCTATTTAACAATGAAATTATTAAAACTCACCGGGAGTATTCAATGAATCATGAATTTGAATCCCTTTAGCAAACATTAGCTTCTTCAATTTTGGCGTATTCTTTTCAATGTAACAAATAACATATGAATGGCCCAAACAATAGAAATGTCATAAATTTGGTCAACAATTATGTATATAACTAGCGTATCACCCGTCAAAAATGACGGAAGTTTTCAAAATAAATACACATCAGATTAAAAAAATAACGTAATACTAATACAGAACTTTCATTTACTTTATTTATTTTTATTTGATTCATTTATTATCATATTGAACAATTTTATGCGGAACGTTCGAAAAGAGTTATATATGGTGCAGTAATTTTTGGTGCGCACTATTCAACAAACCAGCATTACATCCAAGAAGCATTTTTATCCATTACGGGAATTATGAATGTTGATGATTTCCAGAGTGATATTTGAAAATATTAAATCTATGCTTAGGCCCGATGCCAGTGGCATAATGCTATAAGTAAGGAAGTGAATCCCTCAAGAATAAACTAAACGACTTATCTAAATTAAATAGTATCATTTTATTGTGATTATTGATGAAGGGAGTAATATTTTAGTCGTGTGCTGACTGTGGCACGCGTGCCATAGGTTCGCCATCACTGCTAAGGGTTTTCAGGGTTAATGCTGCTCCGGTCCGTCCTGGATAAATCTTTTTAAAAAAAACTATTAATGTTGTACAGGAAATTCTCACGTCTCACAAAGTTTATTACCACTTATAGTCTGCTTGACGTACATAAACTAAGCTCCACAGCATAAAAACTTATCAGTACTAGACCCATGCGTGTGTATCATGTCATTGACCAATAAGACACGATATAGCATTTTATTTAGCGCGCATATACATAATTGCGTGATTTACATAAGTATGAGACATTATTACCTTCGGGTGCAACCGCACTCTAAAGATCATTGTGTTAGGTTGTAATATAACTGAAAGTGTTCTAATAGTTGTCAGTGGTCTAATAGAGCTTCCAGCTTTCTAAATAGTTGTTAGTGGTCTAATAGAGCTTCCAGCTTTCTAAATAGTTGTTAGTTTCTGATGGTCTAAATGTTGCTCATGAAGTGATTTTTTAAGTAGCCTTAGAAATCGGACTCCATTTTCAAAATAAATATTGATTCTTCTTGGCGTCAGAGTCATTTAGCCCCTGATATTACAGACATCTTCTATAATTCTTTGATGAACATTGCTGGGGCTAAAGCCATGACAGACTGGGACGATAACAACGGCGTCAAAAACTTTGATCAGGAAACTGATCCTGAGTTACAGATGCGTTCACTTTTGTCCAACGACAGTGTGGGAAATAAGAAGATCCGGCATCAACCACCACAGGGGGAGATAAAGATCGAACAGGAAATGCAGAAACCACTGGTCTATCGCATCAATGACTCGCCTCCCGTGCACCTTCTTTTGTTATTCGCATTCCAGGTAAGCAACAGGAGAAGAGAACAGTGACAAGGGAAAACGACATCTTAGAGCCTTTAGAATAATAAGTTCTGAGATGAGTCACAGAGTATTAAGTTGTAGTTGAATATCTGTTGATAGCATTCTTCTGTTGGAACTGGTTAGCGCTGGTTCAAGATGAAAATATCTACTGCCGTCTAAATTAATATTTGACTGTCTTAGATATTAGATACCAAAACATCTCCACTTGGTTGTAATGATGAAGACATTGTCCGAAAAGTCTACGTGTGTATTGGTCTATTATTTAATAATGCTAAAATGTATTGTTTGATCTCATATTCGTTGGGTATCTTGTATTTTTTTCCAGTATGGAAAAGGTATGCAAACATCGTAGAAGTTAAAAGTGGAATCCAATTTCATAATATTTATATATATACTAGTGTATTACCCGTCAAAAATGACGGAAGTTTTCAAAATGGATATATTTCAGTTTTTGTAATTGTCCCTTTTGCCTGAAAGCCGCATAGTAAATAATCAGAAAATGTAGAGACCAAGAGAGAAAAATTAAATCTCTTTTTAATATTGTATAATTTTATGCGGACGTTTGAAAATAGCGTTTTTTCTGTTGTTGTTGTTGTTTTCAGTATTTTTTTCAGCGCTATTTTTTTTTAGCGGTGCACTTTCTAAAATCTAGCGTTACGAATGGACATAGCAGAGTATATATTTTGATTAAATATACGAATATATGTGCTATGAGAAAACCTCCAAGCTTAGGCTTCGCGTTATATAAGTTTGCATGAATAATAATGATATAATGAGGATAATAGTAAATGCATAGTGAATTACACACAGCATAAAGTGATACTGCGGCAAAGAAGTTTGAAGTTCGAAGTATTAACAAATATTGCTGAGGAGTCAGTCAGACGTTAACTTGCGGCATTGAATAGTGCGCACCAATTATGAGTGCACCAATAATACAGCACAGTGCCTTAAAAATAAATTATGTGACTGTAATGTGATCCACATCAAGCACATCTGTGATTTGAAGCAGTTTAAGCTTCATTGATGATTATGACTTGTCAGTTTGTTCGCCCATTTCTCCATTCATTATTACCACAACATTACCAAAACATGTAAAAAATAAAATGTAATTTTTACACATGTTAATAACAAAGAACTATTCATTTTGCATGAAACGTAGTAAGCAAAGTTTGTCACAGGATAACAGAAAAGATTAAAAATTATCAACTGTTAATCATATTTACAATTTAATATACACGTGTTAGTAATTCACATAAACGTTTTTATTATTGTCAAGTCAGCACCTTTTCAAGATCTATTATGACTTGTCAGTTTATGCGCCCATTGGTCCATACATTATTAACTTTACATTATCAAAAACATGTAATGTAAATAAAAATTGTAACTATTTACAAATATGAATAACAATGAACTATTTATTTTGCATGAAACCTTTGAAGTAAAGTTAATCACTGGATAAAAGAAAATATTACATTATCTTCAGGTAATCGTATATAAAATTTAATATGCACGTTTTAGGAATTCTAATAAACGTTTTCATCTTATCTTATCTTATCTGTTTAAGATACTCCTTCTATACAGGGGATTATTGCGTCCTAGGCATTATTGTCAAGTCAGCACCCCTTCCAGTTCTATATTAAAAGCAAAGATTTTTCATTCCGAATTAGTCTAAGGCGCATTAAAATATTACATGTAAATAACAATTTTAAAAAACTATTGTGAGGAGGAGTCCGATTTTTAAATATGTTATTTTTTTAAACATACAAATATGCAATCTCAAAGTGTATAAAAGAAAAACAAACGCTAAACTGAAGCATAAGTTGGCAAATTTCATTTGCAGTAATAAATAATGGCTTTGTAGTTCAAAACGCATCGAAACTTGACAACCAAACGACAACTAATTGTAAATTTCTTGAACAGAAAAACGAATGTTATATATTAATATAGAAAATTAAATTTATAATTAAGTACGTAATATTGACATGGACACACACAAAAAAACGGACATTTAATATAAAAAATAATAATATTTATCAAATAAAACATGGCTCTTTTTACTTTTTACTTCGTTCCCTTCCCAAATTAATAAAATCTCATATAATGACGTCGACGTCACGTCACAATATTTTATGGCTAGAAACACATTTTGTTAATCTCTAACGCAACATATTTACTCCTATATTTTAATTTTTTTTTAATCGGGAGTTACCTCGCGTAGCGTCACGGACAGACGTGACATTGCAAATTATATTGTTTAATTTACGCTCAATTATCGCTGATTGTAGCCTAACGCTAAATCATAATCCTTTTGGTTTCCAGATTAACATTAAACAAACAACGCACGAAACTATGACGTTAGCATTTGTGTTGTAAACAGTGCTGACTGACTCAAAGAGTTATTTTTTTGGCGCAGTAATTTGGTGCGCTGCTTTCTAAAATTACTTTAAAAAAGTGGGGCGATTAGCACTGTAAAAAATATAATATACAAACTTTGTGTACAATTCAGGAATATTTCGTATTTATCATACAAGGATAAGTTACTTGGACTTTTGACCCAAAAAAAACCCTATTATAAAATACTTTGTGTACATTTAAGAAGGTTTAATATTACGTCGTACGTATTTATCATACAAGGACAAGTTATGTGGGCTTTTGAAAAAGGTGGGCGCCGCAGGCACCACGACGCCGCAGCACAAACTAGTTATGTAATATGTATTGAAACACAGTCATAAAGTTTTTTTTTAAACACACACAAAGAAACAGAGTAACATCCTTCTTAAACTTATCTAACAAAATGTTTCTTTATCAAATGTTTATGCACGGTTGCTTAAAAAGTAGCAAGTCGTTTGTCAGATAGTTGCACGGCTGCGCGACCGCAGACCAAAAATGGAACATATATTCAGACAGGGATAAAACGCACCAAACACATGTGGATTTCTAGGATATACCAGTTTAGAAGCAGGTTTTAATTCAGGAAAGGACAGGCGCAGTCACAAGGCAAGATGAAAAATCTAACGGAAATGTGCGCCGGCTATAACAAATGAAGTGTTAGACTGCTTGAATCGACTGTGGTGTTGGCTGGTATCTGAAATCTAAACTTTTTTTTTGCTGCAGATTGTTTAATGAAATTATTGTTATAACAACATCATCCAATTATGTTACATGGCTTGATAAATGATAAAGTAGGGCCGAAATTATATAATCAACTTTGGAAGAGCAAAGTAATTAGTCTTGAATGGAAAGAAAATGGCAGGAGAAAGTAGACTCTACACACACAAAAACGTATGCCAAAAGGGGCCGTCCATAAATGACTTCACGCTTACTGTCTCCAGAATGACCTGACCGTCATTGACTCTAGAGGGCTACGGCTCAGTGGTTCGAGCGAAAACCGCTTTGGGCCAACGACGATCGGGAAAGACTTTCGTTTAGCTATATGTCAGCCCACTTCATTTAGACACCTGTGGATAGCCTCGAGACTGCTTCACATGGACCAATAATATGTACGTTCTTAGCTCATTTTGAGGTTATAAAATCAGTTAACTGTAATAACTTCTTCCAGCAGGGAATCATGAGGACTGTATCCTCCAGATCGTTGACCGCACCCATAAAGGAGGGTTTTCTGATTCACTTCCACTTTACCCATCGGTCGGGTAATTATAAGCAGGATTTACGTTGCTCCATACCTGTACGGTATCGCTCAACGGTATAGGTTTATTTCGCCTTAACGTCGGGGGTTCAAAGCTTGTAATAATTACAAAACAGAGAGTTTCATTTTGTATTCCACCCAGGCTCTCGAGAGCTTTACAGTTTGCAAAAGCCTGAAAGTTAAGGCTATAGTCTATGATTCTCTCATACAACTAAAGTAGAGAGCCTTCATTCGTCTAGCGCCAGCGCCCCAATTCTAACAAGCCTCTTACTTCATCGGTGACAGCTTTGTTGTGGTTTTCGCGCACAATTTACGTACGGGGTTATGGAGTTTGATCTCCGGTGCCAATTTCGCTCCCAAATACTTTGGTGTCTTCTCCATTTCAGTCTCTCCCATCAGATGTTTACCTCGTGCGTCATAACATTCGTTCCATTGGAGCAAAGGGAGTGGACTGTTATCTCCGCTTAACCGCTAGTCGCAATATGGGTGAAACAAGTGCTATCCTTAAAATATTACTTTGGCAAACGTGGTTGTGTAAATCAGATCTATGGACGTTTTAAATATCCGATGAAATTTAGGGCGTCAACCGGCTGGTGGTAACCACTGCTCAACACCAATTAAAACTCTAAAGGATTCTTTAGGTATAATCCATACAAGCAAAAAAAATATATTACAATATAGTTCATTAAATTAGACATATTATCCATTTGCTACAAACATTAAATTCTAGAATTAGACCTAAAGAAGATTCATATTGGTCTGCAGAGCATCCGACTACAGTCTTAGAGCTTAATTTCATTCAACCTTTTCGAGATCACGATGTTGAATTTCCATAGAGAGCAATATGATTTTTTTAACAACATATTTTTGAGAAAAGACTTGTTGACCCATAACAGTAAATAAAACTTTGTAATGGTTTCCGGTTAAAATAAATATATGTATTTCACGACTTTGGGGGTTGTGGTGGGTTGAGAAGCAGTCTATCTCTCAAACATACATATACAAATATAGCACTAAAATGTGGAATAAACAGACATATAAATATGTTTAAACTGTTTTTAATAATTGAATAAGGGGCCGTCCATAAAGTACGTCACGCTCCAGAGGGGGGAGGGGTGTAAGAAAGTGTGACACTTTGTGACAGGGGGAGGGGGGTCTGGCAAAGTGTGACGTCACGGTGTTTTATATTAAATTTTAATTATTTTGTTAATAAAACACATTTTTTTGTTCGACAGCGTGACGCAATTTCCCGAGATTTGTGACAGTTTGTGACGACGGGGGGAGGGGGTAGTTTAAAACGGTCAAAAATAGCGTGACGTACTTTATGGACGGCCCCTAATCTGATAAGCATTCTAATTTTTATAATTAAAAACTCGGTGCGTTTCGTAGTTATACGAAAAAAATGGAATTATTTTATGTCATAAATGAATTTTTGTTTTTATAAACTCAGAATAGTGATCCGTGGACATACTGTACTTAAAAAGCTTTGAGCTTCAAAAACGTAATTATTTCATAACTAATTAACGTTTTGTCAGGGCAAGTTTTATGACTTAAGGACCATTAGCAATTATGTCAACTTAATAAAAATCGAATGGCAACATCATTTTCAATAAACGGCATTTCTTTTGCCATCCGTGACCTCGTGGTCGTAGGGGGTTCTAATGTTTCCATTAGAACTTTTCTCGGGGCTTGGTAGGCTTGGCGGCGCCCATCTCCTCTCCAAGTCAGCGTTGGACGTTTAAGCAATATCATGCATCAATATTTTTTTATTGTGGCTTAACGTGGACTAGATCCCATGCACCTCAGTTTGTAAGGCGAGCGCACTATTGATTTCGCTAATATAATATGTCAATGAATTTACTTATCAAGTAGGAACCTTATGCTTTATTGCCTTGGTATTTTTTTTAAAAATAAGATCAAAGAAAATTATGTTGTAACTATCAAAGGGTAATTTAAATATGAACATTTTCTGCTTTTAGAATTACTACTACGACATTATTTCTTTGTCCTTCGTGTCTCCATATTTGGCATAACCACATTTATGGGTGGATATACTTTGAAATATATGAAGTTGTAACATTTTTTTTAAAATATTTTTTTAAAATTAGAAATGACATGCACGTTCAGGTCGCCTATTATTTTTGGCCGAGCCTCAAGTTCACTACTAATTTATTTTCTTTAAAATTGTGGTGGACCTGGGTTGAAATAATTGAGAACCTTGGTTGGAATAATTGAGAGGGGAGCTGACGGTAGGTAGGCGACGGGGTCGTATCTGGAATGTAGTTATGCTGTCAGACAATGACCGGAAACGAAAAGATTCCGGGCCTCTCTCTCCCCCCTCCCCAACCTCCAGTTACGCAACGTTGGGTGGTAAGAAGGTAGGGGTAGAAGGTGGTGCTGTAGAACAATGACACTTGTGTCAGATACAGGAAGTGAAATTTTATTGCCATTGAACGAGACTGTGGGAGGGGAGATCATTAGGGTATACCTAGGTAAACCTAAGTTGGACATGGGTAGGGAATGAAAGACTGAGAATTTTATTGCTCACACTAGGGGGGCGTTCTCGGGTAACGGCCGCATGCCTGTGGCCAGCAATATAAGGAAGGGACGGTAGGAGACAGGACAGAATAACCCACCCCAGGGTAAGAGGACAGAGCAGTTTAGGGAGTCACCCACCAGAGACATGGACAGACCAGGAAAGAGAGTAACCCACCCCAGGGTTAAAGGACAGGCCTAGAGAGAGACTTACCCCATCACATGGGAACGACAGGCAGTCAGAGAGAGAGAGAAAGAGAGTCGTAAAGAGAGAGAGAGCAAGTGTAACCAGAAGTTATGCCTAATAAAGAGAAGAACTGTTAGCTTTAAAGCTGCCTTTGTCTTAAGTATGCAAGATGAAGAGTCAGTCAAGCAGTACGAAGAAGGAGCTTTACAATATGCATCTGTTAAGTGATTAGATTTTAAAATTCTAAATTTCGAGAGAGAAATATATTTCTGAACATCATTAGCCTAAAACTTTTCTTTTTAACGTAAATGTACCTCGTAAAACAACAATTTGTTTAAAAAACACAGAAAGGGTTAACCAAAGACATTTCGGTCTCATGCTGAAGAGACTTGCCAAGGATAGAGATGCCTGGAGGACTATAGTAGGCCTCCTATGACCTTGAAAGGATGCAAACGTCAAAGATAATCGACTGCTGCTCCCCCCGAGGACTAGAAGGAATGAGAAGGAATCAGATTTATTTCGTTTTAAAAATATTATTCTTTCCTAACTTATTTTAATAAAAACACTTTAATTGCGGTTTGAATGCAAGAGATAATTCATTTTCCTGCCCATATTTCAGCAAAGCATTCTCAGCATTGGATCACCCTTGTCAACCGCCATTATCGTATCTGAGGTTGTTTGTGCTAAAGATGATGAGATTATCAAAGCTCAGATCCTCAGCGCTTCCTTCCTGATGATTGGCTTGTCCACGTTTGCCATGAGTACTTTTGGGGTCAGGTAAACATCGCTATCTTTCTTGAGTTTTTTGTTGTTGTTTTTAACTTAAAATTAAGATCGGTTGTTCAATCATTTTTTTAAAAGCGTAAAGAAATTATATTAATATAAACCTAAGCCCCTTCATGAAAAGTTAAACGCTACCAGATGAGATTTTTATTATGAAACATATTTCTGAAGATTAAACAGTCGCGCACATGCAGTATTAAACAGTTTTCGATTGTACAGGTTGGGTACAAAAAGCAAGAAATTTATTCAGCTTGTTTATTGGGAGCAAGTTGTCTCCAACTGTAAAAGTTAGCTACACATATCAAATAGAAATTGGATCCACTATCAGATCAGCAAAGTTTTATAAACACTATACTCCCATTTATTGCAGAACGAACTGTAATCGGTAATCAGTACATAAAATTTTTAAAAACTTAAAAAACCAAGTTTTTGACTATAGACGAGAAGTAACTAAAGGAATGTTCATTATAATACGCAGCGCAAGACCATCCAAAAATACAAAATTTTAGTTGTGTCGTAAAACATGTTTATTATAATGCGCACCGATCAGGAATATGTTTATAAAAAGTGTTGTCAATAAAATACGCACCTTATTGCGCGACAGAAAGGTTGTTCAATATAATGCGCACCCTTACACTCTATCTCAAAAAATAACATGATACATAGGAATAAATAAAATAATCTAAAAAATCAATAATTCAATTACGGTAAATGTGATCGATCTGAAATTTTGATACATTGTTTTTATCATCGGCTCGAAACTGCCTGCAAAATTTCAGCTCGCTAGCTTACGAGGAAGTGGGTTAAAAATTGATCCAAAGTTTTGGTGACAAGGGTGCAAGGGTGCAAGGGTTCAAGGGTGCAAGCAAGCAGACACCACGAGTTAATATAAAGGACATTCAGCAGCGGACATTCATTCGGTCGTCAGTCATTCCAGTTTGCTTACACTGCTACTAGTCACTGATTGTTTAAGTGTCACATAGAGCAAATGGTTTCAGATTGGGGCACCGGGATATTGACAAGCAGGCTCTGATTTTTAAAAGCTTCACTACATGCATTCATTTTTTAACATAAAAATGTATAGAAATTCTTTTTGTTACATTCTAATAAAAATTATTTTTTCTATATAGCATGAACATATTTATTTGTTTATTTCTTTTTTTTTAATTTTTTTTTGGGAGAGGGGGCCGGCAAACACAGGACCGGTCATAGACCACTGCAACCTATGCGGCCGCAGTGGGCCCCACGCTTTCATAGGCCCCGTCTATCTTAATTTTCCTTTATTATACTTATTAAGTCCTTATCCCTGCCCAAACTGGACCCTGCGCAATCAGTTTCGCATACTAAGCCACATAGGGCTTTGCAATTGCTAAGACCGGCCCTGACGGCACATACCCAAGCTTGCAGGTATTTCATCTGGACCAGTAGCTTATTTATTTGTAATTTTTTTAGAAGTTTATTTATACCATTCTCGCCTACAGTTATGTTACCGATTTCTTCTATTTTATTTTAGTTTATTAAAAACTTCCTTGTCACCTAGGATTGAAAATGATGATATATGTACAAGATATGTGTTGAGGATGTTAGCTTTGGTCTCATTATGGGATTTATTATTTGGACCTCTTTGTGTGGCTATTCTTGTGGGTTCAAACTTTGGGTTTTATAAGGGACCATGATTTTTTATTGTTATCTTTATGGGTAGCGATTACATTGTTAATATACTCATTTTGGAGGTTTCGACTAAGTTTTTGTGTAAAGTGTTTAATCTGTAAGCATTTTTTGTGTATACTTTTTAAATTGGTAGCGTTTAAAAAAAATTTAATAAACTTTCTTTAAGTTTGAAAAGTTTCTTTAATTTAGTACGTAACAGTATTTGTTAAAATAGTTATCCCAATATGATCACAATTAACATTTTGGATCACATATCATTTGCAATACGTCAAAATAAAGATTGTTGTTTTTACTGGGAAAATCATCGAACATTAAAGCAATGGTTTAAAGAGAATTTCTGAATAGCTAAAGAGGTGACATTTTTTATTTTATTTTTTTATTTTTTTATAGGCTTCCAATCTTTCAAGGACCAGCAGCTACGTATCTCATTCCCTTGATAGCTATGCGTGAATTGCCGGAGTGGAAATGTCCCAAGATGTTTGAAAGTAAAAAGTGTAACATCGGCATTCAACTTATTTTAGAAGTGACAATTTAGCGATCTTTTAAAATGCACTAGTATCATATTGCATGAATTAACAAACATTTGTTTTATTTTTTCTCATATGTGTGTATAATTAAGCTGTAGAATTTCACTGTAACGTTGTTGTTGTTTTTTCCTTGCATTTTCAGGTTTGAACAGTGATAACACAACAACTCTCATGGCTTTAATGGGAAACGGTACTTTGGTTCCAGCAAGGGAAGTAATGCTAGAAAAGATTAACAAGGTTCGCTAATACATTTATGACTGATACAATTGGGAAATTACTAAGTAACTTAAAGATGAACCTATTGACCCTTTTTTTAGTGTATTCATACTTCTTTTACATATTATATAGATATTTAATATATCTCTTTAAAGTTTTAATAAAGTACGCTTTGGATATAGAAATAACTGCCAGATGATGCCCCAAAAAACACCCTTAAGTTGAAATCCGATATTGTTCAAACTTTTCAAATCCTTTTCAGTAAAAACTTTAATTTCTAACTCCTAAAATATTATTTTAAATCACTTGACGTTAGCAGTGTTACTAGTAGATCTTCTTAGCTACTGCTCAACATTATTTCTATTTTATTAATCCTTTTAGAAACATCCAGTGGCGTAGCTTTATATTAAGTAATAATACCGACATTAGACATTTTGATTTTGATGTTAAAAATTAAAAGAAAAGTTTCATTTCTTTAATAAAATTAAAGTATTTAATTATTTTTCCCCTTGGCACAGTCTTTCATGTATCAATTTTGACAGCCATGCCATGCTCAATAGCCAAAATAGCTATAGATTAGACAATTTTTGTTTATTTGTTATTGATCGTAATTGATTTTTATGAACTTAATTTTAGAGAAGCTACTTTAACACCTTGCATTACTTAAGACAGATGTTAGCAATGTTCGAATTAGTTATATTATTTTAGGAAGGGTAACTTCCAGCTTCAATATCTTAATAAACTTGATTAAATCAATTGCTCTTGAATTCATTATTTCTTTTTATTTTAACAGTGAGGTTAAAATATTCCATGCTTGACAATGTCATCTGAGATATTTTTAATACTCTAATTTGAAGGCAAAATTTCAAAAGTCCAGATGATTAGCTGGTGTACGAAAATCATATGTGTTTTCTAATCTCAAACCATTCAACAAGACCACATAGAAATCGATTTAGAAGCTGGTACGACCATAGGCGTAGGGAAGGGGGGCAAGGGGGCATTTGCCCCCCCCCCACATTTGAGAAAAAAAATTAATTTATTAAATGCATTAATAAATGTTGTATTTTAACTATTACAGCACTAATTTGTAGATCTTATTAATTTCTAAGGCTTTTTTCAACCCTTATTTTATACTGAACTTGAATTTAATTGAAAATTGTACCTGTATGGCATTGCCAGTTAAAATTTTAAAAAGTGGGATTTTTTTTGCCCCCCCCCCTGGAAAAATTCCTAGCGACGCCCATGGGTACGACCAGTACTACTTGTGATGAAAAATCTGTAAAATACAAAGCAAAAGTACAATTACAGAGTCAGATAAGCATCTTCAAGAGCGATTTGATTGGCTTGTACTTGTATAAACGAAAAGAAAGTGGTGTTTAAAGTTCAGACAAGGAAAAGGAGATAAAAGAAGAAAACATTAAGGTTGGTGAGCTAGAAAAGAAACTGAAAAGAAAGAAAAATGGACAAGAAAAACAGAAGATATACCGAAAAAAGAAAGTTATCTAAAATTTGTGCTGAAAATCCTGACATCAGCAGTGAATTGAAGATCCGACAGAAAGCTGGTGGATTAACAATTGAAGAAGATCAGCCGCTCCTTTTAAAAACCATTGTTGACACGTTGTATGGGTCTGCTGCTCAACACAAAATACAGAGTGATATTTATCGTAGTGTTAGAAATCTCGATGATTTGACAGAACAGTTAAAGATTTAAGGTTTTCAAATACTGTAAGTAGAAGTGCTGTTTATACTCGGCTCTTGCCAAAACGAAGTTTATCATCGGAAGGCATGTAACAACTGTACCAGTGAAGTTAATTCGAGCACAAAATGATTTACACTCAAAACACATTGATGCTAGATTTTTTACAGCAACTTTGAATCACCTAGAGAAAGTGGCTCCTTTGTTGTGACCTAAAGAAGTATGCTTTATCAGTCAAGATGACAAAGCTAGAGTCCCCATTGGATTGACAGCAGCCAACAAGCAAGCTCCGCTTTTAATACATGTCGAATACCGCGTTACATTGCCTGATCACGACTGGTTAGTAGCATCTAGACACAAACTCATACCATCTGTTTATGCTGGCATTGAAATCCAAAAAGACGGTTTAGGTAAACCCGAAGCTGGTGGCAAATATTGTCAGAAATATGGAAGCAAGTTAGCATACCACAGTTTCCAACAGTGGCAGAATATATTGTGTTTATTTGAAAATATTTGAATTTTTCTAGAGTGTTTATCAGTCTTTGGGCGGATTTGCTTTTAAAAAACTATTTATTTTCTTCTTACCTAAACCTTCATTTTCTCACTCCATAATCTTTCTACCATCACCATCATTTTGCTCCTACTTCCTTTAAATTTATATTGAACTTTTTTCCAGTAGCTTGTTATGTTCAATTAATTGGACTGAGAAATCGGATCCAGTTTATTGTTAAAGACTTTTAAATTATTTTTTAATGGCAGCTCTCTGGAAGTCTCATGTTGGCTGGAGCGTTACATTTCTTCATTGGTGTCACGGGTTTGGTTGGGGTGCTGTTACGGTAAGAGTAAGGTGGTGTGTTCTCATATAGTTTACCAAATAGTTTGCCTAGGATAAACTTTATTAAAGCATTACTTATTAAATAACAAGAATCTAATTTCATGACTGCCTATAAAAAGAAAAATGTAACATAAAAAAATGAAATAAGTTATGTCAATGCTGCTTTTTTATGATAACATGACAACTTGTTTTCATGTATGAATGTATAAAAGATATGACTTAATCAAGACATAATTGTAAAGAATTAGCTAGCTATAAATTTTTTGACATCTTAAACTGTTCGTTGTTTTTTTTTCTTCAGTTTTATTGGCCCAGTGACAATAGTACCAACAATTACTCTTGTAGGCCTCTACATTTATGAGCTGAATGTCAAGTTTTGTGAAACAAGTTGGATAATTGCTTCTGTGTAAGTTTTTAAAATAAAAAATAAATAACTGATATACATATATTAATTATGAAAGCATTTTATAATGTTATTTTTACTTCTCTAAAAACGTAATCCTTGGAATAAATATATATAATGTACATGTATTAATATATTCAATTATTTATGGAAACTGCATACTAATGTATATCTTAATTTTATTAAATTATTTCAGAACTTGCATCTCAAATTTGATACTGTCACTGTTCCTTCGTCACAGAAGCACACCGATTCCATTGTGGCATCCTAAACGGGGATTCTATATCTTGTGGTATCCATTCCACCAAGTCTTTTCTGTAAGTGCAGTTAGATGTTAGAGTAAGTTGACATTCAATCCCTTTCAATCATTCTTAAATGGCTCAAGTATCTGGCATCATTAAGAACAATGAAAAAATAGATAATTTTAAGAACACGCGGCATCTGGTACAGGTAGTTTACAATTTATAATATGCAATTAATTTTTTTTTGTCAGGTTCTATTGAGCATAATTATTGGGTGGCTTTTGAGTGCCATCCTGACAGAAACAGGAACAATGTCCTCTGATCCAAAACATAAAAACTATCTGGCAAGGACAGATTCCAGGCTGCATGTTATCAATGAAGCTGATTGGTTGACCTTTCCTTATCCAGGTAAGTTAAATCTTTTTAATGAAATGAATATTAGATCTCATCAGGCAAAAATGGGGGGAAAATCTAATCATTTTTTAATTTGAAAATACAACAATAATTTTTTTAGATATTAAAAGCATTCTTTTCATATTGTTTAACTATTTTGTTTTCAACTCTTTTTATTGCATTTCAAATATTTCTTTTTGTAATGTTTTCTATAGGAAAATATGGAAACTTTCTATTCAGTGGTGGTGGATTTCTTAGTTTTTTCATTGCAACTATCGGTTCTATCCTGGATTCAGTTGGAGACTACAATGCTGTGGCTCGAACTGCACAAGTGTTACCACCACCAAAATATGCTTTCAACAGAGGCATAGCAGTCGAAGGGCTTATGAGTTTCTTGAGTGGGACATTGGGTTGTTGTCATGCAACTGTGTCATATGGTGGTAATATTGGAGCGATGGGTATAACTCGGGTACTTTGGAAACAATGATCAGAGGCGTCACTAGGGTTGGTGTCACCCAGTGGGGTAGCTCATGGTGTCACCCCCTTCATGACTTACCCATAGACATGTACCGCATAGGAGTCTGCCAGTGCCAAATAATTGGAACATACCGAATTTTACATTTTTGTTTCACCCCTGGGGATTGTGTCAGCCAGTGTGGTCTGCACCCCCCTAGTGATGCCTCTAACAATGATGAATTCATTTTTGTTGTTTTTTTAATTGATTTACAGTGGTACCTTGAGATACGAAATTAATTGGTTCTTGAGTGGCTTTCATATCTTGAATTTTTCGTATCTTGAAATATGTTTTACATTTAAAATACTTAATCCGTTCTAAAACACACAGAAACAAAACTAAAATTTGAAAATGTCATGGAAAACTATAGAAAAACAAATAAGGATTCTTTAATCCTTAAAAAGTACACATTATAAATCAAATATATACTAATAACACAATGAAAACAGAATAAAATAAATGAAAAATAATATGTATCAAATGTATCTTTCTAAGTTCAATATGAGACAGAGATTTTCATTTGTTAAAATAAATAAACTTGCTAAAAAATGAAATCACTAATTCTTTATATTTATTTTATGCGGAATTATTAGTTTTATGTATGATTATTTTTATATGGTACCAATTTCTAGAGTTCTTTGATAATCAGAAAATTCTAATTTGGGGAGTTACAATTTCTTGGTCATGTAATAATACATACACAGTTATTTGTACATTTTTAGAGGACACTCTCATACTTTTTATTAGGGAATTTCAAAAGTTAAACATGAGTTTGCTGACGCCTTAAAAATGAAATTAATGCCATTAAAAAGAAAAGACTATTCCGGCCAGAGCCGTCTTTACACCCTTTTGGGCCCCTCGTCAAAGAAAGAGTGCCCCGCAGGAATAAAAAAATTAATATACATAATATAGATAAATAAACATATTCCCATGGGACCCCTATGCTCGTGGGCCCTCGGGCAAATGCCCAGCGGGCCTATGCATTAAGACGCCTGATTTCGGCTACTAAAGACTATTGGTATAATAAAAGCAATTATTGTATTAAAAAGTTGCACACAAAAAATCTTTCTTGTGTATTAGTATTACAATACATGTACTTTATAAATTCAACTAATATCTATAAAGTAAACAACATTGGAAAAAAAAATCATTTTTTAGTTTTAATTTTAGGTATTCATCTAGTATTGAGTATCACTACATCTAATTGTAAAAAGATTGTTATTTAGCTTTATTTTAAAAAGTTACTAAGTCATTCTGTTTTATGTTTTAACCAGGTTGTTAGCCGGCGTGTCTTCCAGGTGTGTGGTTTGATCTACATAACCTTTGCCTTTTTTGGAAAAGTGGGTGCCGTCTTCATTACCATTCCCTTACCCGTCATTGGTGGAAGCTCTATAATCACAATGGGCATTTTTATTGGTGTTGTGTTGTCATACTTACAGGTAATTTACAGATAAGAAACTAAAGATTAGAAAATTAAGGAAATATCTCTTAGATTTGTAATAAAAATATATTGAAAAATAGTATGTTATAAGTAAACAAAATAAATCAAAATTGTTTTCATAAAAATGTTTAATTCTTCAGACAATTGACTTGAACTCTTCTAGAAATCTGTCAATAATTGGTACATCCTTGTTACTGGGATTGATGTTGCCTTATTGGATTAAAAAAAATCCTGATGCAATAGATACAGGTAAAAATCAGATATTTTAAAATTAAATGTTTAAATAAGTTGAGCCACACGTTGGAATATACTGATTCTTAAGGTTTTGTCAATTTATTTTTTAGAAAAAATAAATGACCTCAATAGTCTGAGGTCTTTTTGGGGGTTGAGTTAATTCAAACTCTCATGAACTGGCTTATGGTTTTACTGGCATGTTTCATCAAGCAGGCAATCTTTCAGAACTGACCCATCAAAATCACCAGCCGGCACCGGGTACTTGGTCAACAGGAGCGTTGATTTTATAGGGCTTTCAACATCAGTTTATTAACATTCAATTTCAGGCTACCCAGAGTTTAACACAGCTATTCAGATGTTACTATCAAACCCTTCATTTGTTGGGGGATTTTTTGCTTGTTTTATGGACAATGCTGCACCAGGTAAGTTTTGTACATTTGCATAAATTTCCTTGATTTTGCTTTTTAAAAAAATATTTTAATTTAACATTAATTTTCTCATTTGCTTTTCCATAATTTACCTTGTAAGTATTCAAATTTAATTTCTCATTTAAAACTTAAAACAAATTATTAATATATTCTAATCAATGGTTTCAAAGAACATGTTCAGAGAAGTCATGTGAGTTTTAAGAAAATAAATATTCTTTACAGTTTTTAAGATTAAAAAAAATTATATATATATTTTATGTCCTAATTAAATAATGTCTTCAAGTCTCAACAATACATTCTTAGGTACACTCAAAGAAAGAGGGTTGCTGCACCAAATGAAGGAACTAGAAAATGCCGAGACATTAAAGACACCAGGAATGTACGAAGATGGTCTAGAAACTTACAGACTGCCTTATATACCAGAATGGTTTCTTAGAAGTAAAATTGCCAAATACGTACCCATTTTTGACTATCAAGGGAAGTAAGAGCAGAGTGATCATTATGTGCTGATTTCCTTGTTTTGTTAAGGCAACCCAGCCTCGCCTGAATACCAGATGAGAAGAAGGATTTCTATGTGGTTTTTTTTTCTTTCCTTGTATTAAAACATTAATTAATAATTTTCTTTTTATGAGAAGTTTAAGGAGTAAAAAAAAATTATCGAAGGAATTGAATAAAGGGAGAAGAAAGATAATTTTTTTTTATATAACTGTTATATAAAAAAGATTTAAAGGAAGTTATGAAGAGACTTTATGGACAGGGAAAAAATAAGTCCTGAAATAATTAAAATATTAATCTAATAATTTTTGAGTTGCTCAAACTTTTGTTATAAAATTTGTTAATATCTATATCCAAATAGGAAAAATTAATTTAATGACATTTTGAAAATTCTGACATCAAACCTCAACTGCGACATTGACTTTTTATGCTGACCACTCCTTCATGTCATTGGCATCAATTGACATGATCTCTCACTGTCATGGACATCAATTTGTATGATCATTCATCATGTTTGTGACATCACTTAATATAATAATCACTCGCTATGTAATTGGCATCAATTGGTTTGTGCTCTTTGAATTGTTTTCTGCTTCTTTTTTAAATAACTGGTGTAAGAAATTTTATTAAAAAATATTGAAATATTGAAAAAGTTGCTTTGTAACCTACCTCTGTGATGTGAGATATTTTATTTCAAAGAGCTCAAGAACAATACAAATAATTTCAGACAAGACAACATTTAAAAACCTTCTTTCGATGAATGAAAAGAACCCTGAATAAAGTATAGGACATTACAGCATAAAATCTAAACATGTTTTTAGAATGGCACACGACTTTTATTTTTAAATCTGAAAAATGCATAATGTAGGTCTGACATCTAACCAGTTTAAATGATCCTATGACTGGAGATTTAATATAATTAGTCTGACTATTAACTGGAAAGCTAAGATTTTTTAAAAAACAATAAGTTTAAAAACTGTGTTTTAAAGAAATAAAATTCACTAACACATTTCATTGATTTTTTATAATATTATCACAGAAAAATTAAGAACTCAAGCTCTTTTACCCCCTTTAGGCTATTTAAATCATGAACTAAACCAACTAACACAAACTAGAATTGTACCATATATTTACAAATAAAATACTAAAATATGCGTACTAACAGAAAAATGTGAAATGTCTTCCTGAAAATAGAATAAAATACCAAATACATTTGGTAGCTATCTAAAAAAAAAGTAAAATTATTTCTTAAAACATATATATTCTAAAATTTATTTACTTATAGCTTGCATCAGCAATACAAAACAAATTACAAAATCTATAAATTAACAGAATATTTTGCAAGTTTTGTAAAAAGTACCACAATCTATTACTCTGGGTCAGATTAAACATTTTAATTGCCAAAGACTTCTAAGTTTTTCCCAATTTCCCAAAAGGATTAGAATGAATATAGAATTTTGAAATATGCTTATGCTGTTGTTCAATAACAATGTTGTTCTTGGTCCTGCTCTTTTGGAAAAAAAAATATCAGATAACTAAATTTATTAATTCATTCAAAATTCTTAAGAACAATGAAGGCAACAGACATAATATCAAAAATTAAAACAGAGAATTTTATGAAATTGTATGTTCTTTATCCAAGGAAAAAAGCAAGGCTATATTTCTTCATTTATTTTATCTTATCTATTAAGCATGAACTTTCTATTTTAAAAACACTACAATCACAGCACATATTGCAAAACTAATTCAACATAAAATGTTAAGGAATGATTTTAAATTTTTTTAAATATTAAAATAATTTTTATAACCAAATCAAATGTAAAAACTTTTATGTACCCTAATACATCATTATATGAGCATATTCTTTGGGGAAAATGAAAGCAAATAAATAAAAATATTTTTTATTTGCCTATATGTTGTATTATTTTTTCCCTAAAGTTTTAAGTCAAAGTCCTGTAATTTTTACAAAATCAAATAAGGCCTTGAATTGAGTTAAAAAGGAAAAATAGTGAAATTATCTACGTCTGTAGCAAAAGGAGTTCTAATGAAAACATCCACAACACCATCCATCTCATATCACTTCAAATCATATTCACCCTGTGGATATATGGCACCAACAAAAGGGCCACATTAAAATTAAGGTCCCAGACAAAGTACAACCGACAATATAGCGCCATATATCTGAACTATTTTGACATTTAAGGTTGAGGTCAGTGGAAAAATTTGTTAGCCAAGTACTTAAGTAATTGGAATGATTTTTTGCCTTTAAAACTGATACAAAAAGTATCATGTAAAGTGTATGGGACTTTTAAAAGATTTTTTTAGATGTTCTTTCCCAGATCAGTTAGAAATGGGTTTATCTATAAATGACATCATGCTTCTATGAAGTAATTTTTTTTTAAAGTGACAATTTTTTAATTTTTTTTTAGGGGGAGGACACTTTTATTAGCAGCCATATTGGGGTGCCGTATGTCATGCCCAAAAAAAAGCAACAATAGATTTGTTTTGTCCTTGGCCACTGATGGTGCCAAACTCCATGGGTAAATAAATTGAGCTTTTGAACCCATCCCCAGATAATGAATTAATAAATAAAATAATTTATATAAAATAAAATTAAAGTGACAAAAATTTATATTGCGGCTTCCATTGTTGGCTGACAAGGGGTTCCCAGAATGTAGGCAGCATTAAACTGAGAGCCACATTGACCTTGGGTGAGCCAGAAAAATGGGGCAAGAAGGGCAGTTGAATGCCGAAAATTGTTTATTTAGAAGTTCCAGTTATAATCGATTGAGACATCTTGAGTTAACATTTATGACCTTTATAATAAGTATTATATTAATTTTTTACACGTTTCTTTTCTGTTTTTGTTATTTTGATGTGTAATTATTAAAATGAAAGAAAGGGTGCCTGAAAGACTGAAAACTCAGACTCGACATAGCCAATATGCATTAAAAAATGTTCATAGCATAAATTAAATAATGTATGTCATTCACACATATAGTGGACTAAATATTACTGTACTGTAATTCTAAACTTATCTAGCAGGGTCATTTGTAAAATACAATTATAAAAAATATTGCCTGAAACTATATTTAAAGCAGTAGAGGTGTTTAAAAATTGCTATTTATAAATTGTTAGAATTGTTTATGATCCTTGCAGAATTTTCTAATAAATGTACTTACTTTTCTTACCACCAGCCACCCCCTAAACACCTCTAAAATTTTCTAAGTAGCTTCCATCAACTTGTATATTATAATAAATTATATGAATAGCCCCTAATGGTAAAGTCCCAACTAAAACTAACAGTCGACCAACAGACAGACCACCAAGGCATACAAATTATTGGATGGTGAAAAAGCCTAAAATGTAAAACCAGTACTCCCCTAACTTGTTTGGTGAAAACTTTTTACCCAAGAGAACATTAGCGTAGAGCAGTGAAGTTGTGAACCTGACATTGCTGAAAACATGAAAATGGAGTTGCTAAAGGTGAGAAAATTTGGTAAAGGTGAGAAAATGATATTTGAAATTTGAGTATCTGCACACTGACTGTACTGTTCACTTTATATCTAGTGTCCCAAAATCTGACTTTGGCCGATCTTTTGGCACAATTTTTTGGGGAAGCACTGGAATACAAGGCGGTTGCCATAAAAGTGTAACAATGCTACTAGAGTATTGATGTGAAATGAACAAGGGGGGTTAACAGGAGATGACTATCACCTCCACTTCCCTTAGCAACCAAATGTTCACACTAAATGATAAGTCACATAAATATATTTACAGCTTGTGATAGAAAAACATCTACAATTACATATACACACAAAACTAAGCCATCCGTGCTGCCACAATTCCCACTGTGAGATTGACATGGAAAGTTACCGATAGTGATACCAAGTTAGCAGTTAAATTAAACTATAAATAATTACAAAACATCCATTTGAAGTACAACTGTTATTCAATAACAGAGCAGAGCATTTTTTTTTAATTAACTTCAAACAACATTTTCATGCTGAGCTTGCCAAGAGAGCTAAAAAAAATAAAACTCAACTACCAGCATAAAACTACTGTTCTAGCAACTTTAACCTACCAGAAAAGCCCATTTTAAAAAATTAATGTCTAAATAATCTAATATTAAAAAAATAGGGAGTAAGACAGACTGAACATAAGATTCCCAATGTCTCACTAAGCCAGTAATAAATATAGTTTATATGAAGTCTTCAAGTGTTTCAAAACAAATAGGCATGTTTGGGAAAAAAGTGGGTAGTAAGGTGTAAGGCAGGGGTGTCCAAACATTTTGTAAAGAGGGCCGTATTCCATGAAGTATGTGGGGGCCGGATTGAGATGATAAACAAAAAACAATTTTGAATGTTTGTGTTTTTTTTTGTAAGTTGTATGAGTAAAATTTTGTGGAGAAAGAAAGTGAAAATATTGGACATTATAAATGTCTTATTTATTATAAGGAATTACTAAAAATTGTATAAATAATGGCCAAGTCTTAGAAAAAATATTTTTTTGTATACTACATACCTTAAAATAAATTAAAAGTGTTGAAATATAACTAGGCCTGAAAATGTTGTATCAAAAATTGTGATGTAAAAACTACTACATAGGTGTAACATTCATTTCCTTTTTCGATTTGGCAAAAATAAACAAGATTATGTCATCATTTTTGCCATCAGGTGCCATCGAATTTCATACACATAACAGCATATACTTCCTCTGTTTTTTTATTTTATCTATATACACCTTGGTAAACAATAAAATGTCATTGATTTTTTCCATTATTTGATATTGTATTTAGTATTGAAAACAGCAACAGCTTTTTTTATTGATATAATGTTGATGTTACAGAAAAAATCAACAAGTCAATAAATATTCAAGATGAGTCAATTAAAACGTAAGCACGGGCCAGAATTTGGACACCCCTAAAGCTGTGTTTTAACAATAGAAAGAAGATAACCGAAGCTAAATGAAGCACAAAAACCAAACGCAGAAGCAAAGTTCACCAATTAAAAGGAAGCTTTAAAAAAAGCTAATGCCTGAATGATATGGTGTGACGTAAATGATTTGAGAAGGGATCAATAAATATTTATGGGCAGGTAGATTATTTGGCCTATAAAGTCAACAATGAAAAGTTTATGTGAATTTTAAAATTTTGTTCATCAAAACGAAGCTAAAATAACTTTAGGTTATACTTTATGTATTTGCAGTTCACTTGTTTTGGTAGAGAGGATTCTACACATGTTTATAAATAAAAGATCCAAATGTCATTACTAATTTTTTTTTAAATTACATGCTTTAAGACAAAAAACTATACAATTCTCACAAGTTGAATATCAAATTTGATCACTTTTGCATATTTACAAATAAATATACAAACAAATTTTCCATTACGCTGATAAATATTTCCTATAAACTGAAATAACAATCATCTCTAAAAAAAATTGGTAACAAATAATAAACCCAATGAATGTGTCAACAAAAAAATTAATATTAATTATGTACATCAACTTTCACATTTTACTTTGTATTTTTACAAGCCATGAAAAATGCATTTTCAGAAAGTATAAACGATTCCAAGCAGGAATGCAGTTTAGTCTAAAATATTTTTTAAATTCTAAAAATATTCAACATAAATATATTTTTTTTAAAAACTAAATTTAAAGATTATCATGATCAATTTTATTTGCCGTGATGGTTACAAAACCCCATTGAAATTCTTCAAAAATGATAATAATGACATTTTAATGATCTCTGACAAAATAAACAGCAAAAATAGTGTATCTACTAAAAGGTTTCCACTAAAAGAAAACATTTGTAAATAGCTTAAAAGTTAATGAAGGGATTGGTTTAAAGGTAAATTATGAATCACCATTACTCAGCATAATTTGATTTACATTTCAAAAAATATTGCATTAATTGTTACAATTGGCAGGGTGTTTCATTGATGTGATATTTTAATCAAAACTTTGTTAACAACAAGTACAACAAGTTGCCAAAATTGGTCAATGAACAGTGGATTTGAGGATATAACCATTGGTCACTTAAGAAACTGGCTATGATCTTTACTTTTAAGATATATCAGCATGTATTAAGCCTATGTTACAATGTTTCATGAAATCACATTTATTGGAAACCAGTAAATATCTTCTAAAATTTTTAATTTTTAAAAAACGTAGAAAAAATAACATTTACAAATGAACATCAAAATTATTAAACTAAAGTGAGAACTGTAATATAAAACAACCAGCAATAAATATAACATACTACACATTTATTCTGACCACTTTTTCATAAACTTAAATACAATATAAATTAAATTAATTTTAAAAGTTATATCAAAATTTTAGCATAAGACTTAACCAGGCGACTAAAAATGTTTCCGGAATGAATTAAACTGCAACATTTTATTTGGTAAAATGTAAGTATAGATTAAAATCACTACATTTTTATTGGGTTTTGGTGTAGTGTATTTTTTAAAATAAAAGTCACTTCAATAAAACATATATTTTAGTTGTTAAACTAAAAATAAAATGCATAGTTTTGTTTTTTTAATTTTAAAGTATAAACAAACTAATTGCTTTATCAAAATAAACAAGTGTTGCTGATTCTTTTATAAAAAAAAGAAAAACAAAATTAAATATAACAACATATTTTGAAATAAGATCTCTCCAGTTAAAAGTAAAATGAGGCTTCAGCCTTTATCGGGAATTCTTTCACTACAATCAGAAAAACTGACTAATCAAAAACTTCCTTTGTGATCACTGTCCCCTTGGTCTGGGTCAAGTTCTCTAAGAAAGTCGAAATCTTTTTCAATTTCAGCAATTTGATCCCTGCCATCTAATGAATCTTCTGCTTCCTCTTCTTCCTCATCGGACTCGTAAATAGGAGGCTCTGGGTTCTGAAAATCGATACTTTCCCCTTCTTCTGTTCTAGTATATGTTATCTTGGACCCATTCCGGGAAATCAAACTGGACGAGGATGCAGACTGGCCTTGACTAAGGGAGGCTACTCCTTGCATGGCCGACTCCATCATGGTAGTTATAGTCCTGGCAACCAAGGCCCCTGCTAAAGATGTCAGCCCTGACTGTGACAATGACCCGCCAGTGGCGTTGTTGTTGTTGGAGGAAATACCAGCATTGGAGAAATCAAGGCCTCCACCCAGCATCTGCTCGTCCTCTGACTCAGAATCTCCGCCAAAATGAGCTGCAGCAAACTGGAGGGCGCTGAGTCGACTTGAGTGGTGAGAGCCGCTTTCATTCAGAGAGGGCAGGTCAAGCTCATCATCTGTATTATCTAGGTTGTCATCAAATGAGGGCATTTGATTGATGCTTGGTTCAAAATCTTCCCCCTGTGTATCTGAAATAAAAATAGAATAACTATTTCTAATGGTAAATGTCGTGACATTGAGATGCTAATAAATATACAAAAAATAATAAACATTTCAATCCTAGTAGAGTAGAGTATAAAATTTTTGAGTACATACTTTTGAGCAATTAACAATTTAAATTACGAACCAAATAGCCTACTTTCTTAAAATTGTTCTGAATTTTGAACAATCCTTGAAATATTATATTTTGGCACACTAACATGGTAAAGTTATTTATATATGAATTAAGAGGGAAAAAATACACTTGCAAGAATGTGTTTAATAAGACGATGGCAATAACATTTGTTACCCTGACATATAATATAATTCATTCAACATTTTAAAGCAAAAATAAAATTACTACATTTACTCTAAGCAAATACATTAAAGGATTCAGTGATGTGATAATTTACAGCACTAAATTGAATATGAAAAAATATTTTTATATATTTAAGGTTGGGCAAAAGCAAAGATTAACTCAGCCGTAGCTGGTTCCAAGCCCGGGTGAGAGAGGAGGAGGGTTGTGCGAAGGGCTAGCGTCCCTACTCGTAAAAAAAGCCTTGCTACAAAAACACGAACAAAGATAAAAATAGGAAACTCGAACCTTGGAGAAGATGGGTCTCTTAACAGACAACTACTGAAGCTGGGTGGCCAAAGCCAACCGGAAACCACCCGGCAGACAACCATCCTCTCCACTAGGACCACCACCAGCCTAGGAACATGGAACGTAAGGACCATGTTCGAAGCTGGAAAAACTGCCCAAGTTGCTGCCAAATGCAAAGGTACAAGCTAGCCATCTTAGGGATAAGTGAATCCCAATGGACTGGCTCAGGCCAGATGAAGCTCAGCACAGGAGAACTGCTACTATATTCAGGCCATGAAGAAGAAAATGCAGCTCACAACCAAGTAGTAGCGCTCATGCTTTCCAAATCTGCTCAGAACGCCTTTATAGGGTGGGAAGCCCATGTTCCCCGGATAATCAACACAAGATTTAGGACCAAAAAGCGAGAAGTCAATATGGATCTTCTTCAGGAATACACTCCTACCAACGACAGGGGAGGCGATGGTCGGGCATGCGCACTACATGCCACACACAGCGTAGTTGGCTCTGCATGAGGCTAGTGTGAAGAACTACATAGAAGGATTAGCACTTGAAGCAGAAGAGGCAGCTTACCATGCAAACACAAGAGAACTATTCAGTACAATAAAAAAGTTGTCAGGAAAGTTCAAAAAGCCAGAGATCTCTGTTAAAACTAAAGATGGGAAATCATACCTGATAAAGAGGTTCAGAAAAAAAGATGGATAGAACATTTTAAAGAACTCCTCAAACGACCAGCCCCACAATACACAATACACACCCAACATAGAGCCAGCGGAACAAGAGCTAGAAATAGACTGCAGCATACCCACAAACAAGAGATAAGCAGAGCAATTAATCAACTAAAGAAAGGCAAAGCGGCAGGTCCAGACAGAATACTGGCAGAAGCATTGACAGCAGACATTACGACTAGCTCTGAAATGCTACACATTCTTTTCAAGAAAATATGGGAGGAAGAACAGATTCCAACGGAGTGGAAAGAAGAACATCTCATTAAGTTCCTGAAGAAAGGAGATCTTAGCTCTTGTTCCAACTATAGAGGAATAACTCTGCTATCCATATCAAGCAAAGTATTTAACACAGTGCTGCTAAACAGAATGAGGGAGGCAATATACACCCATCTTAGAGACCAACAAGCAGATTTTACAAAGGATAGATCATGCACTGACCAGATTGCCACACTGAGAATTATATTGGAACAATCCCTGGAGTGGAACTCACCACTATACATCAATTTTATTGACTACGAGAAGGCTTTCGATAGTGTTGACAGGTCAACCCTGTGGAAGTTGCTAAGACGCTATGGGATACCACAAAAACTGACTGACATAATTAAGGCTTCACACGAAGGACTTACATGTAGAATTGTTCATGGCAAAAAAACAAAATCGGCTTTTGGGGTACAGTCCGGAGTCAGTCTACTTTCGCCTTTCTTATTCTTGCTAACCATTGACTGGATAATGAAAATGTCTACAGAGCAGAAGAGAAATGGTATCCAGTGGACACTATGGAAACAACTCGATGACCTGGATTTTGTGGATGATCTGGCCTTAATATCACACACACAGCGACAGATGCAGGAGAAAATTAACTATGTAGCACAGTTCTCTGCTTGCGTTGGCCTGAGCATCCATAGAGGAAAAAGCAAAGTCCTTAAAATAAATACATCAAGCAACACCTCAATAGCATTGGAAGGAAAAATCTTGAGGAGGTGGATAGCTTTACATACCTTGGAAGCATCATTGACACACAAGGAGGGGCAGACGCCGACATAAGAGTGAGAATTGGCAAAGCAAGAACAGCATTTAAACAGCTAAAAAAAAGTTTGGAGCCGCAACAACTTGACCCTCCAGACCAAGGTCAGGATATTCAACACAACAGTGAAGCCTGTCTTGCTATATGGAGCAGAAACATGGCAAATAATAGCAGGCTGTTCAAAAAATCTTCAAACATTTATAAACATGTCTCCGAACAATTCTCCGAATCCGCTGGCCCAACGTCATCACCAACGAGGACCTCTGGCAATGCACACAACAAGAGCCAGTGGAAGAGCTAATACGCCAGCGCAGATGGAGATGGATTGGCCACAACCTCACTTTACCCACAAGGCAAGAGGAAAAGAGGTCGACCCAAAATGACCTGGAGGCAGATAGAAAAATTGGCGAAAGATTGACCGGGATGCCTGGAGAGCCTTTGTTCGTGGCCTATGCCCCAGATGGGACGACAGGCGATGATGAGGATGATGATGAAAAGCAAAGATTAATGACACATAAATGCTTTATCAAGTCATGTTCTTACCTTAGAAAAATATCTGACCATTCCAAAATAGATAAAGATAAATAAATTTAAAATTTCAGAATTTTAACAAGTGTGTCCTGAAACACCAATGTGTCATAGAAATTTTAACAAGAGCATCCCAATATTTTCATTTAACAAAAACTAATCTACGTAAATATTGTTAAAAACTGCTGCTTAAGATAAATTCTGTTAGATTTCATCATTATTCATCTAAATAATGTTTTTTTTTACCATTTTCACTGCTACTGAAGGAGGGATTTTTGGAAAGTCTTGGGGTAGGAATAGAAGAATTTCCCCCATCGTCATCGCTGTCGGTTGTGGCTTTAGCTAGAGCTTCAGCTATGTCAGGATCAATCTAAAAGATATAAACATATTCATATCCTTTTACGGATTGTAACTTCTTTATAAAAATAAATTACTTTTTCTCTTCCCTGAAACCTCTTCACATTTAAAAGATATTTTGAACAACATAATTGCATCCATAAAATTTAATAACTATATAAAGTATGTTTTACATGAGAAACTATTTACAAAGAGGAAGTTCACAAGTAAGTGACTTCTTGGAATGGTTATTAAAAATTTTACTTGGGGTACAAAGTCATCATCAGTAATTTCCACTTGGGGTCCCACAGTTGACCTTGAAAAAATTCTCGAGGAGTTTATTCTGCCACCTAAAGCTGCAATTGGATCAATAAAATTAAAACTTCAAAATGGTATCAGATTGGATTCCCCTGTACATCTACACCACCAAATATATTTTTATCTTAAAAAATAAAAAATCATTTGTAGATGCACTTTTGCCTTATATTAGACATACTTGCTATGGATCTGCCTCCCATCTTTATTTGGTTTACCAGCCAAATTAATCCAGGCTCCAATTTCAGGTATACTTTTCTTAGTATGGAATGGTACAACACAGAAGGCCACAACATCAAACTTATTACTGAAAAAAAGGTCATATGTAATAAATAAGGCAGATATGGGATAAACTTCACAAGAGCTGTAGTCCTAAAGGATGAGAGTTATCCCTACGATGAAAGTTTGGTCCAAGCCTCATATTTACTCATGCCAGTATAGCATGAGAGATGAGCTAATAACAGAAAACATTATAAAATAAAAACATTCTTTCTATGTTATAATCAATGCAAACTTGATTTCAATTTAAAAATTTATCTTTTCAAATTTTGTTTAAGAGCATTTAAAGAATCTACATAAGGCCCCTCTGAAAGCCTATGAATTGAAAATCTGAATCTTATGCAAAAAATTCTGTTTAGGTGTATCAGAAGTGGGGCTAATCATAACAAACTATAAGCTTAACCTACTTTCACCTGGTATTTTTTGAGGTTGAAATTAGCCTTCATTGTCTGAACTGCTTATGTTAGATACAGATAACACAGCTAAAAAGTTGTGTTACAGCTTAATATTTTAATGTCATAAATGAGACCAGCAAAAATATTCTATTCACTGTTTCCCCAGAGAATTTAACTCTCGCCTAGATTGCTGGCAATAAATAATTAGTTTTCATTTTCTTTTATGTTTTTCTTTTTCTCCAATGATTTATATTTCCCATTAGTAGCTGAACTTACATATAATATAGAGCAGCATAAAACCGGAGATATAGTAACCAATTAGGGCTGTTATTGTAAAGAAGGCAGTATTTCCAAGACAAAACTGCAACAACAAAAAGTCATGATCATAAATGTAAGAGCTCAAAACCTATTACAATAAGAAAAGCATCATAATTTATTCAGCTGTCATTTGTCATCATTTTATGCAACTTCCTTACCCCATGACAATTTTGGCTTTTTTTCCAAATAATATTAAAATAATAATAATAAATATGATAAAACTATAACTACATCGATGTCTAGTTTCATTGATATTTTTTTAGATGTTGAAGTAACTATCAGTTAATATACTACTTATCCAAATACACCTTCTTACCACAAGTGGGTGTGATATTCTATAGTCACGAGCTAATCTGAAGTTCTTGACCAGAGAATCAAGAATTCTACTCAAGTGTGTGCTTATTTCTGGCACACTTAATAGCCGTGGGTGAACTGGTGTCCATCTAGAAATACATTCATACTACTTAAAGAGATTAAGATTTAACAGGTTTTTTAAATAAAATGTTTTGTTTATTTATTACAGTTTTTAATTGATTATATTAGTAAACAATAGATCTTACTTTAAACATTGATCATACTAAGTGAAAATATTTTTTTTAAACTAGAAAATACAAATAAATGTTTACCCATCTTTGTCCTCTGGTTCATTGGTTGGAACTGAAATAAATTGTTTACAAAAATTTCAATAATAATAGGAGATCTTTTCTTTTTGTCATGAGCTTTAAAAAAAATATTATAGTCACTGGGAAGCGTATAAGTGGAGCATGACAAGATTTAGATACAGTATACTGTCATAATTTCGACAATTTCATGAATTTGAGGCCATTTTTTTTAATACCAGAAACACACTCACATTCACCCTAATTGGTAAATAATTATAAAATAACAATCTCAGTTAATATATGATAAAAAATTAGAGAAATTACACAGTATAACTGGTAAAGAGCTAGAGGAGTGCATGTGAACATTTAAGAAAATAGATTGTACTTTTTTTTTATAATGTAAAATATCCACAGAAAGAAACACATCATACCTCTAATTTCAGGCCATATTTTGTTTTTCCATGTGTCTACAAAGACCATGCACATAACAGTGACACTCATCAAAAAGAAAAATCTTGATGATGTTACGCTAATGAACCTGAAAATGTATTTTTTTAAATTTCTTAATTCAATAGGAACAAAAGGATATAATTTTTATACAGAATTTGCATTGTCAAAAATTGCAAATATTTTGTTCACTTCAAGTAAGATACATCATTATGTTAATGTGCTAGCTATTTGATTACCAAAAACAAAAAGTTCATCTTTCACTCTTTCTACGATTCTGAGTTTAGATTATTTAAAAGGTTATTTCACAATTAGGAGTGTCCATTACTAAATTTACACAATACACAAACTACAAACTGTGGCAGAAGTAAATGAAATATTTTATAAAAGTTAATGTAATGAAAATAATAATTTTTAAAAATTACTTTTGTTGTTGTTTTTTTACTTTAAACCTTTACCAAAGCAACAGGCCCTGCAATTGATGGCAATATGATAAATAATTTGAAGTTTATACTTAAACAATTTTATTCTTATTAATTGTAAGAAGTTTAACCTGAAAAGTTGGTGTCTGGTTACCAATTATTTTTTATGCTTTCTACAAACACATGACAAAGTTGACTTAAGTGTTTAATTATTCTACTAATAGCTTAATATTTGATACCTAGTTTTTTTATCTCCTAATTTTTGCAATAAAATGACACAAAAATGTAACAAATCAATGAAAATCATCATTACAATGGAGAGATAGCAAGAAATGCAAAAAGAGATCTGATAAGCTGTTACATGGACCAGCTAGCCAGGCTTGCATTATTGGGCCATTTAATTGACCCTGCCATTTTAAAAGTGTCAATGTTATAGGTGTGCAAGATTTACTTCAGCCATGTCTATTAAAAACTGGCCGCCATTCTATTCTTTCTCAAATTCGCATTTAGTCTTTTAGTGACAGTTTTCCTGCTATGTACCTACACGTCAAAGACATTTGAATTAAAATTACCATATTGATATCAAATCTCATGGGTTTTTTTTAAATTTATATTATTGTGCATTAGAAGAGGGATATGGCGAGTATAGCCCAAACCCCATATTTGAACAGGAAAAGTAGGGGTCCTCTTGTGCTCAGCAAAATACAGTAATTCTGACAAGTTGATGATTGAAGAGAATTGCAATAATCAATGCGAGCTAGAACAAGAGCACAGACTAGAGTTTTTGTTGCACTAACTGTTAAGTAATGACGGAATGAGCTGATCTGACGAATGGCGCTGTAGGCAGAGCGACAGATGTGATTGATGAAGTTGTTGGTAGACATGTCAGAAATAATGTAGCCAAGATTCCTAGTCGATGTTTTGAACAGTATATCAGAACTAGCCACCTGAATAGAATTAGGAAGAGACAAAGTACTGCGTGATTTAATGTTGCAAAATAGAAGTGCTTCTGTCTTATCGTCATTCAGCTTGAGCTTGCTGAAAGTCATCCAAGACTTTACCTCATCAATGCACTCCTGCATCAATTTGACAATGGAGTCAATATCAGAGGGATCAGTGTGAGTGTATAGCTGAGTATCATCTGCAAATGATTGGCTTTTAACTGAATGCTTTTCGAGCAGTAGAAGTAGTGGCCTTGTATACATTACGAAAAGAACCGGACCCAAAACGGAGCCTTGAGGCACACCATAAACCAACTGTGAGAGATACAGCCATTTACTGATACCACCTGTGATCTGTTAGATAAGTATGATTGAAACCAAGCCAGAACTGACCCAGAAATCCCAAAATAATTTTGCAGGGTTTTTAGCAACGTTTGATGGTCGACGGTGTCAAAGGCTGCACTAAGATCTAAGAGGACCAATATAGAGATTTTCCCACTGTCCAGTGCGAGTAGGAGGTCATTTGTTACCTTCAACAGGGTGGTCTCTGTGCTGTGAGAAGGTCTGTAGGCCTCACTACCTCACTACCTCTAACAGATGGTTTAACTCATCTTTTTATTAGAACGGTTAACGGTACTCAAAAAACAGACTGTCGTTACAACCTTTAATAAAATGCCATTTTAATACATAAAAATTACAAATTGACTATTAATCATCAATTTGCTCATTTGTTTTGAATTTTGTTCATTTCCTGAGTTGATGGGCACCATTGAAGAGAGCTGAAGACGAGCAACATTACATCAAAAGGGCTTTCATGTACCACCAGTTGGTGCGAGGCGAAAGTTTATACATTCTCTTGTTGGTTATCAAAACTTAAGGAAAATTTAACTGCTTCATTTTTTTAAAATTTTATCAATGGTTAACCGGTCCTCAAAAACGAGCAGTCTTAACAACTTTAATAATGACTGTTATAATTTATTTACTTTGATTTGGTCTTAAAGTGTATTGGACTGATCTTAGTTTATTGGATGTTGCTAGTGTTATGACATGTCGTAACGCTAGCTAGGAAACTGCTGCTACAACTAGTCGTAGCAGCAGACAATTCGACGGGATGTTGCTAGTGCTACGACTAGTCTTAGCAGTAGACACTCTGAAAAAACTAAATCGCTATAATATCTTAACAAACTCTTCTTAATATTTTATACGCATATATAATACAATATTAATAGATCTGGGCTTATTTATGTGTGTATTAATTCTTGTTTGCCAACACCCTAATTGTGGTTAAAAGAAATATTTTATATAAAAAAATAATTTTAACAAAATAAAAATAATATTTTTAAAAAACACATTGGATGAATACGGGGTTTGAACTAAGGTTGTTAAGACCGCTCATTTTTGAGAACCGTTAAAAAAATACCAGTTAACCAGTCCATATTTTCCTTATATTTTGAGAACCAAAGAGAGGAGGCATCAAATTTTCGCCTTGCGTAGTCTGATAATGACATCAAAGCCTGCTTCCCCTGCTTGCATTCAGCTCTTTTGCGCGATGCCTTCAATTCAGAGAATTTTCAAAAAAAGAAAAATCTTCCAAACAATTAAGTTAACAGTGATGGTTTATAGTCAATTTTTTATTCTTTGAGGACTCGTGATTAACAGTTCTAAACAAGAGGACCGGTTAAACCGTTCGTTAAAGTTAGCTGATATTTTTCCTTAGTTTTAAAAAATCATGCATCATCCGTTGGTGCTGTCTTGTGTACCTCTCTTGTGAGTGATGCCGATCAACTCACGAATAAAAAAAAATAGTATTACATGTAGTATTAGCATAATTAAAATACAGCTTTAGTCGTAACTGTAAGCACACACCATATTTTTACGACTAGTCGTAACACTAGCCAGGAAACTTCTGGCTCTTGCTACAACTAGTCTTAGTACTCTTAGAAGTGAACACTTCGAATAAACTAAGTCGCTATATTTTAACAAAATCTTCAAAATATTTTATACTCATATATCATTTATCATATATAATACGATATTAATAGATATGGGCTTATTTTTGTGTTATGTGTGTATTAATTCTAAAATCTAATTTATTTAAATATATTTAATCAACTTATCCGCTTTTCAGAATAATTTGTTAGAAAATCACAATTACCAGTACACTCATTGTGGTTTTAAAAAATAAAAATTTTTATTAAATTTTAAGAAATTCGCCAGGAGCAAGATTAGAACCCATGTATCGGTTTTAACATCAAAGTATCATCCATCACTATCACTTCACCTAGAGAAGCTCATGTCAGATTGTGATTTTTAAAAATTATATCTGTTTGTAACTAAATGGACACCAATCAAGTATTTTTTACCTTTAAAATTCATTAATCAGCTTACTTAGTAATCATGAAATTTGATTATGAGAACTAATGTTTAGTATTAGTATTAGCATAGTTAAAATTAATACAGCTTTAGTTGTAACTGTAAGCACATAGCATATCTTTTACGACTAGTCGTAGCAGCAGACAACTCGATGGGATGTTGCTAGAGTTACAACAGGGCCGGCCTTAGGCCTTAATGATTCATTACTGGAGAATATTCGAAACTGACAAGAGTAACACCATTAGTTAAATCATTAAACCTTGAAACACTAGAGGATAGAAGAACCAAGAGCAAAGTAGTAATCATACATAAAGCAATTAATTCTAATTTAGAAATACAACACAAAGATAAATTAATACAACCCTCAGATAGACATAAGGATAAAAACACCTTTCTTATTCCGTATGCAAGAACAAACACATACAAGTTTTCCTTCTTCCCGTCCGGAATTAGGGCGTGGAATGGGTTGCCTGAAGAATCCAGGAAAACCAACACTTTATCAACATTTAAAACTCTAATAAAAATGCAGGACTAAACACAAACCATAGATAAGCGTAGGACGCAATAATCTTCTGTATAGAAGGAGCGTCTGTAAACAGATAAGATAAGGGGAATTGGAGGCCCTATGCGAAATGAATTTTGTGGCCCTAAATGTAATAGAAAAATAAATAATAAATAAAAATTTTCAATCCGTGAACCTATCGACTGCACATAAAAGCGTGGGCGCCCATCACAACTCATTCCTTATTGCAACTACTCTTTTGCATATAGATAAATTTTTCTAATTAATATGATAGTAGCATGTATATGATCAAAGTTGTGAAACTTTAAATGTTTATTAATATTCATATAAATTTGTATTTATGTTTCGCAGCCTTGTACATGATAGTGAGTTGTGATGAGGGCCCCACGCTTTTATGTGCAGTCGATAGGTTCACGGATTGAAAAAAAAATTTCTTCTTTTTAGTGCACTTTCTATATGTAAATAAAAGCGTGTCCTTTTAAAAAAAGATTTTTTAAATATTTTATTTTCTACTTTTTAGTAACAAAAATTTTTTAATCAATTTTTTTTACATAATCAATTCAATTTAATTAGTCAAACTTTGTTGTTTATAACTTAAATGTGATAGTGGTAAAAAGATAGATTATTAATTACAAATTTATGTATTTTTTTAAAAAAACAGTTTCCCCAACTGAAAATTGAACCCAGTACGTCCAGGACGAAAATCCATTAAGCTAACAATTCGGCCAACTAGGCTACACAAATACCAGTTGTATTATCATGTCAATTTAGATTTAGTTTCGTATTACTGAGCTGTTTAACACCTGGAATGTGGTCATCGATGGCTGGTGGTGAACTCCGGTGACATTCACGTGAAAGTCAAGAATATCACGGATACAGATTATATAGAAGGATAAACTAAAAATGCATTTATTTAATTACGGTACATTCGATCGATCTGAAATTTTGATACAATGCATTGTCATCCAAGATCTATCTGTGGTAAAATTTTGAGATCTCTAGGACCATCAGAAGTGGTTTAATTTTACGTTACAAGATTTGACGGATACAACATACAATTACAACATACAAACTGTGTGACTTAAATAAAAGCGTGTAATATGGAAAGATTCTTGTGCAAGGCCCCAACTAAAGACGAGACTAATCGGAGGCCTTAAGTGGCTGACTAGTTTGCCTATGCCTATAGCCGGCCCTGGTTACGACTAGTCACAGCACTAGCAACATCCCGTCGATTTGTCTGCCGTTACGTTGTCATAGCAGCAGACACTTAATCTAGTAGTTTATTTAGTCTGTCTCAGAAATGGAGACAGTGGAAACTATATTATACTAATTATACTATACTATAATAATAAATTAATAAGTCTTGGACTCAGACTAATGACTAATATAATAGTAAGAAGTGGGGCTAGTATTAGTAGTTAGTAGGCTAAGTTAAACTTACTAATTAACTAAATAACTAAGTAACAATAACAAAGTTTACAAAGTTACAAAGTATTATAAAATAAAAGTTAAAAAAATAAGTAATATTTCTAACTGAAAATCGAGTTTGAATACGCCATAATCAAAATTAAATCATGGGAAATAAATTTTAGTAAACAAACCATATTAAAACGTGGATAAATGTGAATAAGATTGCACTTTTCCATGGATGTTCCCAGACGAGAAGGCTCTGGATTTTCATAATTAACGATTCGTAAGGCCCAAGAAAAGACGTCAGATCTTTTTCCATCTTCTTAACATCACCCCCGCCACCAGCATCAAATGAATCAGTCATTTTTTAATAACAAAGATTATACAGACTCTAGAATCATAAAATGTAAAAGTTGAAGTTTTTAAAAATGTACATGAATATATAATAAATTAATATTTAGTATGATAAAGTTGTTTAGCTCCTCTAAATAGCAAAAGACATCTTGCCAAAGTTTATTATTGTTTACATTATTGTTGCTGTAGAATTGTGGGTAATTTTCTCTCTAAATTTTGTCCTGAACATTCAATTTTATAAAAGTTGCAATGAGAGTTATATTCTTGTATATCTAAGTTATATTACAAATTACAAATTCCTTAATTATTTTAATGAGGATTTTAAACATTTTTTTTAGAAAGCCGCTAAATTTAATATATAATTAATAATTTCGCTTGAGTTAATAATAGTAATAGAGAGTATTGATTTTAAGTTAAAGTCAAATGTGCATACTTTTTAAAAGTTGTTATCTGTTGAATACGCTGTTTTCGAAGATAATTACGTATATAATGAATAAATATATGACATAAAATTAAATATTTTCAATTCAAAAATAATTTATAGAACAATCTCAACCCCCGAAAAAACATAATTTAGTTAAAATGTATTTTGTTTTAGAAATTTCATTTTTGTTGCTTGGAAGATTAGGGGTATTTGAAATCGCCAACTTTTATTTTGGTTTTGGAGCGTAATGATTCTATTTTATCTGTATCTATAGACGCTGTCACACATTAGACAATTTACAGTTAACTGTTCATCATGCCGAGGGAAATCATCACATTGCAGCTTGGGCAATGTGGCAATCAAAGTAAATTATTAACTTCTCTAAAATTGATATTGATTATTAATTAATTTTTATTTTTAGACCTCTGTTATTTAATATTGATATAATATTAAATATGAAGCACTGACATATTTTCCGCTTCAATTCCTAACTAACACTGTACCAAGCTTAACTCATGAGTGCCAACGCCAATTTTAACAACTAAAGTTATTCAAAATGAAAAATGAATGTTGCAAGATTACATTTAAACCACAAACTCTTAATACTCAAGGTTTTTTTTAAATTCGAAGTGTCTGCTGCTACGACAAAGTAACGGCAGACAACTCGACGGGCTGTTGCTAGTGCTACGACATGTCGTAACACAAGCAACATCCCGTCGAGTTGTCTGCTGCTACGACTAGTCGTAAAAATATGCTGTATTTTAATTATGCTAATACTAATACTTTAAAAATACAAAATAGTTATCATAATAAAATTTCATGAGTACTAGGTAAGCCACATAATGAATTTTAAAGGTTAAAAAAAAACCTAGTAATTAGTAAACATTTTTCTGTGATGAAGCCTAAGCTTAATACATTAAATATTATTACAGAAGGCTGCGTCTATTGGTACTCAACTACCAATAGCTTGTAGAGAGCTATTGGTACTTAACTACCAATAGCTGGTTGGCTATAGGCTATTGGTACTAAACTACCAATAGCTGGTTGGCTATTGGTACTAAACTACCAATAGCAGGTTGGCTATTGGTACTAAACTACTAATTGCAGGTTGGCTATTGGTACTCTACTATTTTTGTGCTGATTTTCATATTTGTAAAGCAGATTTTTTTAGCATGTAACAAAGGTAAAAAGGTTCAAAATAAACTAAATAGTTCATTGGTTCCTTGCTCATACTTTGTCTGTACTAAGGGCTCGTCCTTGCGATCTCCTAGGCCAAAAAGATCATTCATGAAAAAATTTAAGACCAAGAAACTACTTTTTTCTGATATCCCAATTCCACAAATTTCAGGCTTCTACCCACATGGGAAGTTGGAGAATTAGTGATGAGTGAGCCTTTTAATAGTATAGTAAAGGTTTTATCATCCCTCAGTAAATATTTATATAATTTGAGAACCTCAATTTAAAATTTAAGTAACAGATAAATATGAATAATACTTCTGAACATTATACTCCATGATAATCCTAATTTAATTAATGTCTTAAGGAACCCTAATCTCATAATTAAAAATTATAGATCATTGAAAGTAATTGAAACCATTATCCTAATACCTAATTGAGTTTGAAAAGACAAATGCAAAAAAAATAATAATAATTCACAACTGAAACTCAAACCCTATACCTACAACACAACAATCCTACATAGTACCATGAGACCAGAGAGGCTTGATGAAAACTATTTTTTAAAATCTTATTTCAGAGGCTATTAAGTTGAGTACCAATAGCTCTGTACAAGCTATTGGTTGTCAATTACTAATAGACACTTCCTTATAGAATGTAACCTCTAGTTCTAGCGTCAAGTTTAAACTGCTACTAATGATCCTACATGTGGAAGAAAATCAGAAGCCCCGAGCCTAATGCTCTTCGTGGGTCTTCCTGGAAGACCCTCCCAGCTATCTGGCCCCCTCCTCCAGAAAAGGACATGACAGCTGGGAAACCCCAGCTGGAGGGTACTCAACAACTTTCCAAAGTTTCATGCTTCTACCTAAATGGGAAGATGAGGAATTAGTGTTGATTCAGATTTATATAGCCCAAATAAAAGAAATTAAAACGGGTTTGGGCCCCCGGCCACCCAAGAGTGGAAATTATAAATTCGTTTTCGTCAATTATCGTCATAAGAGTGTACTCAGCAAGTTCCCAAAGTTTCATGCTTCTACCTACCTGGGAAGTTGGAGAATTAGTGAAGAGTCAGTTTTAAATATAAGAAGAAAAAAAACTACATTTGGGCCCCCGGCCCCCATTAAGTGATAATTTAAATATAGTTTTCGTTTGTTACCATCGCGGAAGTGTACTTATCAACTACTCAGAGTTACATGCTTCTACCTTCTCGGGAAATATGAGAATTTGTGATTTTCAGTTTTTATACAGCTCTTATGGGGGGAAAAGTTTTTGGGCCCCCGGCACCCATAGTGTGAATTTCAAAATTCTTTTTCGCCTGTTACCATTGCGGGTTTGTACTCAACAACTTCTCAAAGTTTCATGATTCTACCTTCATGGGAAGTTGGAGAATTAGTGATGATTCAGTTTTTCATATAAGAAAAAAACTTCATTTGGGCCCCTGGCCCCCAGTAAGTGATAATTTTAATATTGTTTTAACCTATTACCATTGTGGAAGTGTACTTAACAACTACCCCAAGTCTCATGCTTCTACCTACACGGCAAATAGGAGAATTAATGATTATCAGTTTTTATATAGCTCATATAAGGAAAAGACTTTATTTGGGCCCCCGGCCCCAAGGAAGTGATAATTTAAATATTTTTTCATCTGTTACCATCGCAAGATTGCACTCAACAACTTCCTAAAGTTTCAGGCTTCTGCCTATGCGGGAAATAGGAGAATTAGTGATTTTCATATTTTATATAGTCTATATAAGGAGGAAAAAAACGTTTTTGGGCCCCTGGCCCCCATGGAAGTGAATTTTAAAATTATTTTACGCCAATTTTCGTCGCGAGAGGCTATTTAACAACTTTCTTAAGTTTCATGCTTCTACCTACACGGGAAGTTGGAGAATTAGTGATGAATCAGTCAGTCAGTCAGTGAGGGCTTTGCCTTTTATTAGTACAGAAGACAAAGGCCTTATTGTTGTTATCAAAACTGATCCACCCTCGCTTTGGATGTTTTTATATTAGAAAAAATTATTGTCACAATATTCATGCATGACAACTATCTGAATTTCAATAAATAGGTTGAGGTTGATTTTTACTTTTTATTTGAGTGGGAGCAGACAACTGTTATTTGGTGTTAAGTTTTAGCATATTGATGGAAGAATATATGATGGGCTGGAATTATGAAATTGCTAGTCCATCACTGCTATACAGCATGGTATTTTCCTCAAAATCACTCTGAACAATTGATAATAGTAATAGCATAAATCATAATTCTGGAGTTCTGGTAATGTATGTATATATTTTTATTACACGCTTTTATTTAAGTCACAATGTTTGTATGTTGTATCCATCCACCCTTCCTTCCATCCTTCCTTCAAAACTTGAAACGTAAAATTATACCACTTCTGATGGTCCTAGAGATCTCAAAAATTTACCACAGATAGATCTTGGATGACAATGCATTGTATCAAAATTTCAGATCGATCGAATGTACCGTATTGAAATTATTGCACTTTTAGTTTTTGTCTATATAAAATATTATCACTTGCGTCAATGAACCATGCCTCAATTCGCCCTAGAGGGATACAATTATTATAACTTTAAAAAGTACTATCAACATCAAGTCTTGCTGGCCGAAATATAAGCGTGATCGATTGCCGACATGGGGGTACGAGGTTCAATTTTCAGTTAGGGGGGAATGTTTTTTTTTGTATTATACATATTTAGTGCAATTTCTATATGTAAATAAAAGCGTGTCCTTTTTAAAAAAAGATTTTTTTTACATTTAACTTATTCTTCTGAAATCACAATAAAGTTGGAATGGAGTTTTGGAAACAGCTTTGTGCAGAGCATGGAATCAGTCCAGGTAAGTTGAGGAGATTTTATTGAAAGGTCTTGTACCTCATGATAGTCTATTTATTAGGGGGTTGTGGAATGGGTATCTTATTTATTAGATGTCATAAAATAAACAGATTTAACACAGGGTTTGAAATTTATTCCACTTTTTACTTTCTTAATACAGTAGTTGGATGTTTCTCTTTTCAACTTAAATGAATGGCTTTAAAAAATGTTAAATCGTCAATCCACAGAGGGAATTTTAGAAGAATATGCAACTGAAGGTACAGACCGCAAAGATGTATTCTTTTACCAGGTATTGAAATTATTGTATGCACCATACATAGTTTATCTATACTGACATGTTGTATCTTACCAAAAGATACATTTAAGTTTTAAGAATTAATATTGTCAGAACTTAACATGTACGAAAATGAAGAATTCTAATTTGCTGACCAGTGTAAAAATTTTAACTGAAGCATTTATTGTAATCTTAATATTTTATTTTTCAAAAGCGTTACATAATTATGTATTTCTTTTTAAACTAACCTCAGGCTGATGATGAACATTACATACCACGTTCTGTGCTTTTGGATTTGGAGCCACGTGTCATTAATGCAATAATGAATTCACCTTATGCCAATCTTTACAACCCAGAAAATGTTTACTTGTCCAAACATGGTGGTGGAGCTGGTAACAACTGGGCTAGTGGTTATTGTCAGGTGATAATTCTTTTCTTTCTTTTTTAACAACAGGCTTATAGGAAGGGGTTTTTAAACATTTTAACTTTTGTCTGTTGTTTTTTTTTAAACTAGGGCTGCGGAAATTAATGATTAATTAATCGATTAATCGTTAAAATTTAATAGATTAACATTAATTTGATCGATTAAAAGTTAAGGAAATATTTCTAATACTCTTTTTTCCAATTTATTAATAATTTATATTTTTTGTTACTTAAATACTTTTCCCTCGTATTATTTATTCAGACTTGCATAGCAGAACGAATTTGCTGTGTTAGGTAACAAAATTTGGCGGCCATGGAATTACCGCGACTTAACCGATTTTGCAAAATAATGAGTCGCGACTTAACAGGATCTATATATGTGTCATAAAAATATAATAAATCGAAATTAATCGATTGAATTTTTCCCGATTACTTGAACCAAATTTTTTTAATCAGTACCAGCCCTATTTTAAACCCTTGTTTAGCTGGACTTATCAATTTTATTAGAAATATTGTTCTCAAATTCTTCAAATTTTTATTCTATCCTAAGGCAGAGAAACTTTATGATGATATCTTTGATATCATTGATAGGGAAGCAGACGGAAGTGACAGCATAGAGGTATTGTGATAAGATATAGTTTAAATTATTAATATTTTTTAAAAGCGCCTTTAACCCTCACATCTTGTACGATTCACATTGGTTTCATTTCATGCTATATACTTTAAGGACAGTATTTTGATTTGAGTAAAACTGTTATTTTTTAGTAAAGATTTATGAAATTTTCTACTAACTATTGATTTCTTCAGAATAATTTACTGTTCAAATATTATTTCAGGGCTTTGTTGTGTGTCATTCAATTGCTGGAGGTACAGGATCTGGTATGGGTTCTTACATATTGGAAAAACTTAATGACAGGTTAGTGATCCTGGAGATGTGACCATTTTGAGCTGTAGATGCCAAGATGATGTGCTCTTTTCACAAGCGTTGCACTTAATTTGACAAAAAAATGTACAAGAAAAAGTTATCACTTTAGAAATATAAAACCATGGTTCACTGACAAAACGGCCCCTGTCGAAACAGCCCTGGTCAAAACGGCCCCAGACAAATCGGCCCTGGACTGATAGATGTTAATGGAATAAAATTTTATGTTATTGTAGCCCAGTGGTGGCTAAGTTAATTAAAAGCAATAAAGTCCAATTCACCCGGCAAGGATATGCAAAAGTTTTATTTAAACACAAATGGATCAGCTTTCTTTATTTACAACGTACACTCTGTCTTTGGCACATCAAACTGTCACTCTCTCTCATTCCTTTCTTCTCTCAATCATACCTAGTGCATCTCGGTGCGGCGCTGTGTGGGTATGCACACTACCACATTATTATTTTTACTCACCGATTCGGTGTCAGTTTTAGTTCACAAAAAACAATAATAATAACATCACAAGAAATAATTTAGCTCTTTTTCTCCGGAACAACGCTACCATCGTTGATTTTAAAACGATGTTTTTGACGGATCAACGATGCCAGCGTTGATTTATTAAAACTGAATTGTTTCGTTTCTTTCCTTAACTATTAAAACTAAAATTAGTTTTAATGTAATCTAGAATGATTTCCCTTGAATAAAAAGTCGGAAATTCTTTGTTTGAATGTATTTTCGCCACAAAAGAAGCGTTTGAAAGGCTTGTTTTTATTTTCGTTTTTACGTTTGTTTGCAAACGTGGATATTCAACCAAGGCATCTGGTAATCAATCTAATATTATTTTAAATACTACGATGATGAAAAAGAAAATGGAATTCTTTTTAATTATGATTTACATAGTAATTTTAAATTTCTGATGAATCATACGCCTAGTACTAGAAGTTGTAGTGAAATTGACAATGAAGTTGACAAGTCATCTGTTGATAAACAACAAGCCCCGCGCCCCCCCCTCTCAAATGCCTTGATGAACTGATAATATTTCTACTACAAATAATAATATAGACAATGTAGAGTCTAATTTGAAAGCTGCTAAACCTTTTCACTAAAATTAAGTGCAATTTTAATTAGAATTTAAAATAATTTCTATTTGCAATACATATTATAGCGTCCAGTTCCATTGTAAACATTTCAATTTTCCAATTATTTTCATGTATGTGTGACCATGGATATTGAGCTATATTTTTTTTATTTGTTTGTTTTTTAATGTGAAATTATTTCTGTTTGGTGTAAATATGAATATAGTTCAGATAAATTACCATTTTATTACATTTTGGATAAAAATCTAAATTTTTGTGACTTTGAAAGAGGTTTTGTAAAACAAATGTGGTTTTTTTTTATTATTATTTTTTATTTTCACTAAAACAAAATCATATTATTTTATTAAAATAAAGTCATGAGTCTGTGATGCCTGCAAACTTCATTCTTTTCCCTTTAATTCAATACTAAATATATCATTATCTGTTTAATAAAAAAAAGTTATTAACATTTTAAGATAGCATGGTAGCCCACGACAAATTTCCAGAATAGATAATTCCGTCAGAATGAGGAAAATAATTCAGGAGAAAAAGAGTTAATAACTTTTATAACCGTTACTCTATATGGTAGCAAGAAATAATATCATAGCATCACAAGAAATAATTTTAAAATTTGACCACTTTCTTAAAAGGTGAAAAAGTTGAACAAAGGTTAAAATGCAAAGAAATTTAATTAATGTAAATAAGCTATATTGGGCAGTTTTGACATAGGCCGTCTTGACGGGTCACCTAAAACCATATATTCTTTTAGACAATTCAACAAACTAATGCCATCTTTATAAATCAAACTGAATTCCAGCATTTGAGTCATTATGAGTTGCATTATATTTGCGTACCATTTCTTGTTACACTTAAACATGACTTATTTGCAGAATTTTTTATTTATTTTATATTTGAAATTTAAATAAGTCCTAATAAACAAGAGAATGTCAATTTCTAAGCTGCTAGAAAGACCAGCCAATTATGGGTGTGTTATAATTGGACAAACAGATCACCCTTAACATCTCAAGAGGGTTAAAACCTTGGTGAATTTTAACAAATTGCACCTACTTCATTGACATTAAATACCCTATATAGTCGTTCTATAGCCCGTTCGTTCATAAGCCGACCCCCCAATTTTGGAAGATAAAAGTATTAAAAGTGTATAACCCGCTCGTAAGCCGACCCCCCAAAAAATTATAGGACAGCTTAAACAAAATGGTAAACATTTTTTTTTAAACTTCAAGCTAAATTGGTCATTATGTTTGTTTTACTTCGTCTTTGTGCTCTTTGTTAAGCAAGAGTTACGAGTTACCGGTATTTTAAAAAAATTCTTTGGTAAACAGTGGCAAAAGCGCGTACATTAAAATTCGTTGTTAAAAACAAAATTTGTGAAATAATTTATTAAAACATTCACAAAAATAAATAAAATGATTAAATGAGGTAAATGCAGATGTTTAATAATATATTATAGCTTCTGGTAAAGCATTTGAATCTTGTAGAATGTAGAAAAGGACCTTGATGATCTACAATAACAATGACGATATTCAATATTCATGCAGAAATCACCTATGACCCGCTCATAAGCCGACCCCACAACATTCCCCTTAGATTTTGTCCAAAATAGGTCGGATTCAGAACGAGTATATACGGTATATTGAATTTATAGTGCATGTCTGTTAAATGCTTGATATAAAAAGGATTAATGTCACATGTGAGTTCTCAGGTGAAAAAACAAATTTGCTGTTGAAGTAAACATGTTTTCCTACTCACAATATTTGGGGGATTTTATTAGTATTCATTTAACATTTTTGTTTTATTATTTTTTCCCAGATTCCCAAAGAAATTGATTCAGACTTATTCTGTTTTCCCTAATGTGGATGAAATCTCTGATGTTGTTGTGCAGCCTTATAACTCTCTGCTGACACTGAAGAGGTTAACTCAGAATGCAGATTGTGTGGTAAGGATTTTTTAATGGGTTGGTCGTTTTCAGAGTGCTGAGTTGACACTGATTTTGTTAGTTAATTTCAAATAAAATGTCAATGTGGAATTGCAATATCCTATAAAACCGCCTGTGTGCTTGCTTATTATCAATGACATTATTTCATTAGCCCCCCGGATTATTTGTATTCATCTTGAATATAGATAGAGGTGTGTTAATATTAATTTGTTCTTCAGAAAGCCACTAGTTTTCTTTATTATGCATGCATATTAGAGATTGATTATTTTTTTTAGGTGATATGAGTTTTCTATATCTCTGAACTGATATCTTTTCATTAATCATTTGATGAATTGTTTCTTTTTTTGTCTTTTTTCCATTTACAGGTAGTTCTTGATAATACTGCCCTGAACAGGATTGCAGCTGACAGATTACACATAGACACACCGACTTTTGCTCAAGTCAATCAGCTTGTAAGTTCAATTCTGTTTGTTGTAAGTTCAATTCTGTTGTGTTTTAAGTATTGTGCCTTAAAACTTGGAAAAAGTAAGTCAATATCTACATTTTTTAAGGTATCCACTGTGATGGCTACATCCACCACCACCTTGCGGTACCCTGGTTATATGAATAATGATCTGATTGGACTGATTGCCTCATTAATTCCAACACCTCGTCTTCACTTCTTGATGACTGGCTACACACCATTGACAACAGACTCTCAGGTATTATAAATATGTATTGATTTTTATTCTTTGGGACAATTATCTTTGACTGTACATTTCTTTGATAACAAATAGAAATTATTTTTTTTAAATAGTTAAATGAATTATGATTTAAAATTTATGAAAGGAATGTTAAATCCAATTTATTAATGGAAGCTAAGCACACAGTTATTAGTGGGAATCTAACTTAAAACTAAAATCTGAGCTTTCTTGAGTTGTTATCTTTTAAGGGTTTTCAATAATTCATACAAAGTTTTGTGGTTCAAAGAAAATATCTCAATAGTTAAATAACTAGTGCAGAAAGAAATTGTTAAATGCAGCCAAATAGAAATATCATTTTGATAAAAGCAAATCTTTACTTGATAACAAAATAACAAAAACAAATTTAATCGCAATGGTTTATGCTTCAAGGGAATCTTCACATTAAGTTCTTAGTATTGGAATGAATGATTTGTTGACATTTTTTAAGCTTAATGACAAAAATATATATTTTTTATTTCTGTATCTCCTCATAGGTTGCTAATGTTCGCAAAACAACAGTGCTTGATGTAATGAGGAGACTTTTGCAACCTAAAAATATGATGGTGTCCACCCCTGTGCAAAGGCAGGGCAACAATCACTGCTACATTTCAATTCTTAACATTATTCAAGGGGAAGTTGACCCCACACAGGTCAGGTTTTAAAAATTTTGTTTCCTCCTTTAAAACAGGGTGTCCACCGAAGTCGGAAAGTCGGATTTTAGTCGGATAAAAATTTTGTGGTCAGATTTTGGTCGGATAAACGATCCTCAGTCGGATAAACAAAATCTCTGTAGGATAAACGTTCCTCGGTCGGATAAAAGTAAAAGATATAAATAAATGAATGACGAAGCTCACGTTGCACATTGTTTTGGTTTGGAAATACCAATAGTTCGCAGCGGTATAAAAACTGTTGTTTACCTATGACAGAGTCCCCTGTCCATATCGATATCATATCGTATATATCTATAGTTTTATTTTTTTTTAAATGTGTGTTTTAAAACAAAAGTCGAAAACTAAACTTATACAAACAAATTACAGATATTAAACAAAATAATTCTCGTTAAAGATGGCATTGTAAACATTAAGTGCACTGTGATTGAAACAGATAGAAATTGTGAAATTACTTACGCTTAGCCATAGTATAGATCTAGTAACCGTGTGATAGTAATTAGTGTAATATACTAGATCTAGATTTTTCATATTATGATTTTGGTTAAAAATATATCATGATCTGAGTAAATAATAGATATCTATCCCCAACTATTAAAGTATTGTAAAAGTTTTTAATGGGGGATACTTTTAAGTTAAGGCAGATATAGATCTATGTTTGACAGCAAAATAGCTAGTCTAGATTCTAAGTAAGGGGAAGAGAGAAAAAAAATGACCATTCGATTCAAAACTTTGACAAGGCCCTGTATCTTTATAAATCAACATATTTTCTTAAAAACGGTCATAAAACGTCAAGAAAAGTATGAAGATTCATTCCAGTTATTAATTTAATTTTGTTATATCTCCAAAAAATTTATGGGAGCAGTGTTAACTACGATTTTTGTGCTTATTGTTTAGCTGCTTTTGTGTGCTTGAAGTCAATAGATCTCTCTAATCTAGTATTTTGTGAAAATTAAAAACGAAAAAAACCTTAGGCTTAGCCTAGCCACGTCTAAAATCTAGATCTAGTTCAGTTAATTTCTTTTAAAATACTTAAACAGTCACGGTATGCCATGGGCGTAGGGAAGGGGGGGCATTTGCCCCCCCCCCTACATTTGAGGAAAAACAAATTAATTTATTAAATGCATTAATAAATGTTGTATTTTAACTATTACAGCACTAATTTGTAAGTCTAATTAATTTCTAAGGCTTTTTTCCAACCCTTATTTTATACTGAACTTGAATTTAATTGAAAATTGTACCTGTACTGTATGGCATTGCCAGTTAAAATGAAAAAAAAGTGGGATTTTTTTGCCCCCCCCCCTGGAAAAGTTCCTAGCGACGCCCATGGGTATGCCAAAGTCACAACTATTAAAGCAACTATTTAAATAGGTTTAGATCTAGATTCTGTTTCAAATCAAAGCTTATTTTTTATGATTAAATAGATTAAAAATCAGTCCTGTTCAGTGTTGAAAATTATGTGCTAAACATATAGAAATCTAGATTCTAGTCAAGTTAAATGGTTACAATTTAAAGTGTGTTATCTAACATTTTTTAGGGTAGGCTGCAGTAGGCAAATTCTTGACTAAAGTCTTAAGACTAGTTTACTTTTTGTCAGTTTAATTTTGTTCCTTACTTCACTATCCAGATATTGACAATTTGTATCCTATTACAAAAAACACTATCAACATGGGGAAATGTTATTTTAATTCAGACTGGTTAAAAGACACTTCTTACTCTGAGTGGCTTGAACAACTAAGTGTTAACATACAATACCGAAAGTTAAATTTTTACTTGTCGAATATATACTTTTACTTGTCCGAATAATAACTTTTACTTGTCGGTTGGATGGTAGGATTTTTTGGTGGCTGGTAGGATTTTTTTGGACCAGATTTGGGTGGACACCCTGTAAAAGCATAAGCATAAAGCTATAAACAATTTTCTTGAAGATAACTGGTTGCGTGAATCAAATTTATAGTTGAATAGAAATTGTTAACATTGTAGGTTTCTTATAGCTCTTGATTCAACTTTTTTTAGGTCCATAAAAGTCTTCAAAGAATTAGAGAACGCAAGTTGGCCCAGTTCATTCCATGGGGCCCGGCTAGTATTCAAGTTGCCTTGTCCAGGAAGTCTCCCTATGTCCAGACAGCTCACAGAGTCAGTGGACTGATGTTGGCCAACCACACAAATATCTCACAGGTTTGACTGAAACATGTGTGTAGATTTGTTAGTTGTGCACATTACACTTGATCTCTGAATTTACATGGTTGTGGCAAGAAGTAATTAAGCCATATTGACACAGCCTTGTTCTTACATGGTTGTGGCAAGAAGTAATTAAGCCATATTGATCCAGTACTTGGAGATTCGGTGCATGTTGAGACAGCCTTGTTCTTACATGGTTGTGGCAAGAAATAATTGAGCCATATTGATTCAGTACTTGGAGATTTGGTGCATATTGAGACAGCCTTGTTCTTACATGGTTGTGGCAAGAAATAATTGAGCCATATTGATTCAGTACTTGGAGATTTGGTGCATATTGAGACAGCCTTGTTCTTACATGGTTGTGGCAAGAAATAATTGAGCCATATTGATTCAGTACTTGGAGATTTGGTGCATATTGAGACAGCCTTGTTCTCCTTCCAAGGTATCCCCTAATCATTATGTCCTCAAATTTTTGCTTTTTTTTTAAAGATAGAAAAAAGAGTTATGAGGTAGTGGGTTTATGCCATATCTGGAAAACTCTCTTTTATAAACAATTAGCATCTGAATTATTTGCTCAATAATAACTTGTGCTTAGATTGCAACACATCCTGCTCTTTTTTTTCAAAATCCTTTCCTTGCTATTATACAAATCCTTATATCAATGTATTTATATATTACCTAAAATTCTGAATAAAAGTGTGCTGTTTCTTTCTTGTGTTACTAGCAAGAGGATTTAGGTTGTTGTTTTTTTATGTGGGCAATTAAATTGCTTCATTAATCTGCTGAAATGCTCCAAGATATTTTTTCAGCATTATCAAATCTATCACAATATTTATTTTAACCATATTTTGATCCTATAACGTACATTAACCTGGAGAGTAAGTTGATAGCTTTGATTCAACAAGTTGGATTGTAAATTTAATTGGTAGACTCTTAATTTTTTTAATCGTAATTTATTCCTTAGCTGTTTGATCGCATTTTGAACCAGTATGACAAACTCAGAAATCGAAAGGCATTCATTGAGCAGTTCATGAAGGAGGCAATCTTTAAAGACAGTTTGGATGAGTTTGACAACTCCAGGGAGTCACTGCAACAGCTTATTGATGAATACAATGCAGCAACAAGACCTGACTACTTAACATGGGGCTCACAACAGGTAAACAGACCAAACAAACATGAGGATCCCAATGTTCCCTTTGAGCTGCGTGGCCTTACAGCCGATGCCACGCAGCAGTTCAGAATTACAGCGCAGCAAATTTTGTAGAATATTGCAACTCTGTAAGCAAGTTTTTTTTTACTTTGCGCACTAACCAACGAACTTTAGAGGGAACATTGGAGGACACCACAGATACCTTTTCATGACAATATCACTTGGTTGTGGTACAGGTACTTATACCTGATAACTAATTAGACTATTAAACTTGTGAACGCTTCTTCACTTGCCCCATAAACCAGCATGGTATGAAAAGGGAACTTTACTTTTTTTTATTTTTAATTAGACTATTGTTTAATATTTGGACCGACCGGGTACGCATTTTCTGTTTGGTACCAAATCCGAATAGTTAGATGTACTATTTGCCGGATACGGGTACAAACCGAGTACTAGGGTTGTTAAACATAAATCTGAAATCCAAATTAATTTCGGTTTTGAAAACGATTAGTGGTTGCTAAAACCATCACCGCCTTGTATTTGGCTTACACGTTTTCTACCAATAAAATTTCATTTCAGGCATTCAATTTGGTTTCTTAAATTATTATTGACTATTTTTTATTGTTTATTTTACCACGGTCTACACTCTTCAATCCTAAATCATCAACATTAGTAAATATGTTGCTAGTCGCTAGAAGTAAACACGAAATTGTCGTAGAAAATTAGTTTATTAACTTTATATCTTTATAATTTCAAATTATTAATTTCTATAATTAGGTTACATTTGTTATATTTTTAACAATTGGTAAGAATACTAATCTTGATATTTATCGAATTCCAAAATTGTATTTTTAAAGGTATTTTTAGATATTTGGCCATTTGCGCTGGCACTATTTGCCGAGGCGAATAGTTCCGAAAAACCCAATATCTAGCCGGGGCAAATGTCCGAATCGATTTCCTGTTGGTCCCTAGTTTAATATATCATTAACTTCTATTAATTTGTTTTTTTTTCAGGCTGCTGCTTTATAGCATTTATGAGTTTTGGAATTCTTAGCTGTCTGAACAAAGGGACTGATACTGTGTTGGATTTTAATGTTAACATAGTGTTATACTTATGAATGTGGAAATATGATAAAAATTGAGCTTTGTTATTTTAGCTCTTGCCTTGTATCTTTGTTAATATAATTTATTATTTCAAGAAATTGTCTTGAATTTTGTTGAAAAAAAATAAATTTGGAGTCCAATAGTACTTTTTTTTTCCAGTTTTTATTCTGATGGTAAAGTAATATTCAAATGAGGCTTGAGTTTATCTTGAACATGTTTGGAGATATGATTTTAGAATGTTGAAGCTACATATTGTAGTCCCAGCCATTTAAATATATACATTCTATAAACTCATTAATTTATGTTTGTCATGCTAACTTGTTTTTATACTCTTCTTCCAATTTTTTATAGACTTTTTATAATCTTTCATCCTTAATTTTGTTAAATGTCAATTTTAGTATCAAACAAATTTGTGTGTTCATTTAGCTTAGCTCTAAGAGGTTAACTTAATTAAGTTTTAAAATTTTGATATAAATATAAATTGTTATAAATCTATTTAAGTATGAAAGGTTAAAATTTCCTTAAATAAAGATACAGTAGAAGTCCGATAATCCGGCACGTTCGGGACCGGCTCGGTGCCGGACTATCGAAAATTCCGGTCTATCGGGCAGTGCCCCTTCTTTTTAGTGTAGGCTTTGCCGTAAAACAAATGTACTTTGTTTATTTAACTACATACATATATAAATCGTAATTATAAGAACAATTAGGTCAATAATTAAAATACAAATACAGTATGCTATTATTATTGCTGCAAATACAACAAAGTTTATTTTACATTTCATATAATGTATGTACACGTACTATAAAACATATTTCACTTATATTAAAAAAAAGTCACGAATGTCTTTTTGTTTTCTTGACTTTGGGTGTTAATTATAAAATTTATTTCTAATGATTTGGAAATCAATAATTTCTGAAGCACTGTAGCTAGTACTAGCCTCAGTAAAAGAGATAAACTTATTTAGTGATTCTGCAGCTTCTGGCCAGCTGATTTTTTCCTTTTCTTCCGTTTCGGTATCTGAGTCACTTTCTTCACGATTTTGAGTAGGCTGAGGGTTTACAGAGCGCTCCCGGGTGATCCCGAACTACCCCAAAAACTTCTGAATAGCTCTCGGGCGTTTTTATTTGCTTGAAAGACACACTTGGAGAAAAAAAAATTTTTTACAATTTTTGGGAGCGATGCCGGACTATTGGGCTTTCCGGACTGTTGTATGCCAGACTAATGGACTTCTACTGTACCTATTCCAATCATACATCATCACATGGCTTCATTTAACTTATTCTCTTATAATTTACACAATCATCTACAGCCCCAATGTGTAAAATTGTTGTAGTAACTTGTAGGCCTGTAAATTTCATACTTATATATTTTGTTATGTTGGAGCTTGAATATCTTACCTTGGCAAGGGATTTGCCATTACTTTACAAAATAACTAGCCAAAAAAGCATGTACATTGGTGATTTCAAGTGCATCAGGACAAGGGGCATTTCTAAATCTAGTACAGTCTCAGCTTACATACAAATGCTTCCTTTCATTGAAATACATGCCTCCAAATAATTTCATTGTTAAGTTGCATGACTAGTTTAAGTTTTTGAAATATGTCGCTTGATTCATTTTTAGTGGTGTCACCACTATTCAACCTTTTGGTTTACGACTTGACAAATGTAAAAACAAATTGTGGAATGTTAAATAAACCAAGTTTATCCATGATAAAATTTGTTATTTTATTTGTATTTACACACCTCTCTGTCATAGCAAGTGCCTGACTTAACTTATACTAAAATTAAAGGTTCAATTTAGTTGTTTAGGTAATCTTTTTTTTTAGAAGAGCCCCAAAACTCTAGTTAGTTTAGTTATTAGTACGAGTTGGCCATCCATAATCATCTATTTTTGTAATAATAAAATGTTAAATCTAATTTTTTTTAAAACAGACAAATTTCTCAGCATGGTTGCCGCGAGGAGTTGTTAATTAAATTGAAATGGTAATCTGGAAAATAAGTTGTCCCAATTCTCAACTTCCCTTCCAATTAAAAAAAAACCCCATCAATAGTCTACAAATATGTACAAGGATGATAATTATGAGTTGGATCTTGGAGAGGTAGCATGGCCATTTCTTGGTTGTATAGGTTAAGACCCAGTTGTGTTCAAAATACTATCTTTATCTTCTCTGTTACACACGCTCCTTCTATACATAAGATTATTGCGTCCTACGCTTATCTATGGGTTGTGTCTAGTCCTGCATTCTTATTAGAGTTTTATTTGTTGATAAAGTGTTGGGTTTCCCGGTTTCTTCAGGCAACCCATTCCACGAGAATTTGTATGTGCTTGTTTTTGCATACGGAATAAAGGAGGTGTTTTTAATTATATCCTTATGTCTATCTTGATGAGCTTGTTTACCACTGTAAACATCTTAAAATCCTCGTCAAGCCGATTTCATTATGCTCATTGCGAATAATTTTGATTATGGGATTTGATCCCTTGCTAGTGCTTGTAAATTAAGAAGCCTGGCAAACAACGAGACACAGGATCGTTTTAACGAGTCACGCAGTGGGACACAAACTTGCAAAGACTTCCCACGTTCCTCAGCGGTGAACTCTTGTGACATTTCATTACTCCACTGTTATCGTTATTGACAGTCTGCTCCCCCTTTAAAAAGGCGGAAAAAATGTGTTTTGGCATTTAAGAGTCGCCGCCGACGTGAATGTTGTCGGATTAAGCCACGCAGAGCCCCCGGGCGGTTGAAATTGTGGGAAGCCCTCTCAAATTACCGTTTATATTCATTTATTTTTAAAGCTATAGTTTGGTTACTTCTACGTCTTCTTATGCATTCGACCATTCGCGATCCATGCCGGATTTAGACTTGTTGGGCCCTAAGCTATTTGAGATATGAAGGCGGGGGCCCTAAGCTATAGCTTGTTTAGCAAATAGTAAATCCAGCACTGCATGCTTAGCTCTGAACTTCTTATCCATTCTCAAAATCCAACGAGGTCTCAGCTTTTAACTTATTCACAGATCATCTACGACTTCTGCTGTATTCACAGAGCACTTAAATAGCTTTAAATAGAACTTTGCATCTTTGAGATGAAACATATATGCACATTTTAAGTCTAAATAAGTAAGATGTAAACAAATCTTTTTTTTTAAAAAGGACACGCTTTTATTTACAAACATTTACAGACTGAAACGTGCTGATCTCCCCTTCCCTTGATGTAAACACGGGAATTTGCAAGGGCTGGAGTGAAACCAGTGAGCCGTGGAGGTCAACTCTAGCAGACGTCTATACATTCTAAATAGTGATAAATAGAGATCAACTAAAAATTGATTAATTTAATTACGGTACATTCGATCGATCTGAAATTTTGATACAATGCATTGTCATCCAAGATCTATCTGTGGTAAAATTTTGAGATCTCTAGGACTATCAGAAGTGGTTTAATTTTACGTTACAAGATTTGAAGGAAGGATGGATGGATACAACATACAAACAGTGTGACTTAAATAAAAGCGTGTAATAATAAGTAAAATGTAAAACAATCTTTTTTTTAAAAAGGACACGCTTTTATTTACAAACATTTACCGACTGAAACGTGCTGATCTCCCCTGTCCTTGATGTAAACACGGGAATTTGGGCTGGCGTGAAACCAGTGAGCCGTGGAGGTCAACTCTAGCAGACGACTATACATTCTAAAATAGTGATAATTAGAGATAAACTAAAAATTGATTAATTTAATTACGGTACATTCGATCAATCTGAAATTTTGATACAATGCATTGTCATCCAAGATCTATCTGTGGTAAAATTTTGAGATCTCTAGGACCATCAGAAGTGGTTTAATTTTACGTTTCAAGATTTGAAGGAAGGATGGATGGGTGGATGGATACAACATACAAACAGTGTGACTTAAATAAAAGCGTGTAATAATAATAATAAAAGCGTGTAAAATCAGGACGCTGCTAAGTATATCTATTCAACAAATGTTAACGGTACTTTGACGTTTAATAAAGTGCTACTAATTTGATGCACTCAAGCACTTTTTTAAGAACGTGGGTAACACATTAAAGCATAACTCCTGTTGTTTGTCAGTGTTACAGTGGAAATAGAGTTCATTCATGGGAGTCTGTTGTTACTCAACAACGTTGGATCATTAGGAAAAGTGAGAGATATCAGTGACCCTGAGGCTAACCTTAAATGTCGGGGGGGGGGTCTATAAATAATGCAATGCCTTTTTATTACCACGTTTTTATTATTACACGCTTTTATTTAAGTCACACTGTTTGTATGTTGCACGCTTTTATGTGCAGTGGATAGGTTCACGGATTTCACCTGAAATCATAGAAATTTTTATTTTCTTCTTTTAAGCGCAAAAGCGTGTGTTTTTTTATAAATAATTTAAAGATATTTTTCAAGTTTTGTCCCGCTACCGGGCACTGGTTCTTGATATGACTAAAACTGATTAAAATGGAAGGGGAAGCAAGTAATGAATGATAATACGGTACAATTTGCCAAAATTCCTAAAACGTGACTTGTAAAAAATCTAGTTTAAAGACAGTGTATATTCTCTACTCAATTTTTGTTTGGTTTAAAGTTCATCCTTCCTGTTATGTAAAACAGTAGATTCTAAATACTAAAATGATTAACTCTCGGCAAGAGAGTGTGGTGCAGGGGCGGGTGACTAGACTTGTGATTAGGTTGAGATGACCCTTCTTGGTAATAATTTAAAGGGGGAATTTGGCTTGTCTCTTTTTTTAGATGAAAACTAGCCTTGTTTCTATTTTCGGGTGGGATTTTTAAATCCTTTATATTAACTCGTGGTGTCTGTTTGAACCCTTGCTTGCTTGATTGTCGCCAAAACTTTGGATCGATTTTTAACCCACTTTCTCATAAGCTAGCGATCAAAAAATTTTGCAGGCAGACTCGTGCCGATGATAAAAACGATGTATCAAAATTTCAGATCTATCGCATGTACTGTAATTAAATTATTGAATTTTTAGATTATTTTATTTATCTCTATGTATCATGTTAAATTTGTTAGACCTTTCCTGTCGTGCAATACGGTGCGTATTTTATTGACAACCCTTTTTATAAACATAATCCTGATCGGTTCGCATATATTAAACACGTTTTACGAGACATAACTACAATTTTTATTTTTGGATGGTCTTGCACTGCGTATTATAATGAACATTCTTTTAGTTACGTCTTGTACATAAAGGATTTATAGTCAAAAACTTTGTTTTTTTTATAACACACGCATTACGCATTATATTTATTCTCTCTAAAAGTAATCCCCCAATAAGCATACAGCGAATTATAAAATTGTTGTGGTGTAAATACTAATATTGCCTTTTAAAAGTAGTACGGCTGGTAGTGATAACATGATGTTAAAAATATATATTGCGTGTTTCTCATTATCAACTCTAGCTAATGAACGGATTTTTTTAAAATTGAAACATTGCATGTTTTTTCTGAATGTTTTCAAAGTCGAGGAGATCCACAGGTTCGCTTTTATGGCCCATGTGCAAGACTGTTGCAAGAGTTGCCTTCGTCGGCGGAAGGTAATATCCGAGTTGGTGGGGACGGGGGAAGGGGGGGGGGACTGGGATTGGGGGTGAGCTAACAGCCATAGACATTGTCAACCAAAGGTGTGTTCGAGGGAGGGAAGGAGTTGCAAGCCCTGCACCACCCCACTGTTTGCTCAGTTGACACATGGGAGGGGGTGTTAAGAGGGAGGGAGGCCAACTGGCATGTCGCGTTTCTGTCACCAGCCAATCTCCTCTCCCCCCCCCCACCATCAGTTTTCACGCAAAGGGACCAGGCAGAGGTAAGATGGATCCATGCGTCAAAGCAATGAGCTAGGATTGCAGCACGCCTACTTCGACAGGTCTGACTTCAACTTATGTTTACGTGGGGAAAAAAAACTACCTGTCGATTATTTTTACCGTGCCGCAAAGATTTCAATCTGACTTAACGAGATCGGCGCAGTAGTGAACGTGACTGGAGATATAGAGTAAATCACTTTATGTTTCTAACGCATGTTATAATTAACTTACTTAAATTGTGGATAGTCTTTCGATCGTGTAGAAAATATGAAGTAACGGACAGTAATGAAATAAAAATGATTAGAATTCGTCACATGCAAATAGTGCTGAAAACATGTTGTGTATTATTTCTTATACATTCGCAAACGATAACAGCCAAAACAACAAAGCAACGAGGAATTAACCATCGACTCGAAGAAGATGCTGTGAACGAATCATCTTCTGGCTGTCAAGGTATGAATGGATTTAATTAATCTTATATCAATACTTTTAAAAATCTCCAGTGATCGTTATAAAGCGCTGTGAGCCCAGTTCCTTACTGGGATACAGCGCTATATAAATAATCAATTTATTATTATTTATATATTGCATCATTCCTCTCACGTCGTGTGGAATGGGGAAGAGTTACCGCTCACCTTCACTACTGACGAGACAGTAGCACATCAGCGGTTGCCTTGCAATATTCCATAATAGCTCGCGTATGAAACTACCGATCCAAGCAAATGTCAATCTTAGATAAAAACTGAAAATTTCTAGTTGTTTTACCTAAAACATTTATTGCACATTTAAATAGCCTATTATGCCATAGTGCAACAGAGCAAGTGTATTCTCAATTATTTTTTTTTAAAATTGCTATAGTTTTTTTTTAAAAAACTAGGTATTGTTAACAATTAGAAAAAAAATTGCTTATCTCCCTTAAAATGTCTTTTTTTTTCTCCCTTGAAACTTTGTTTTTAAAATTCTTTTTTTTTCGTTTAAATTTTTGCACAATCATCAATGTACATTATCTTATGATGTATATGCATAATTATAGAAGTCGAATGGTGATTTAATACAGTGTCGACACATGTTAAAGAGAGCCGTATTTTTTTAATTGATTCGAAAACAATAAATTGCAAAAATGTTATATCTTTTGACATCTGTAAACCTCTAAATTGCCGCCAATATGACTTGGAATCATTAGTAGTGCTACAGATGTGTCTCGACAGGATTTAAAGAAAAAACCCACTAGGTATTCGTCACTGCCCTTGTGTATTTTTAATGTCATTGGCTTCATCTTCTCTCATTAAGTTGAAATGGATTTTTGCTTTCCTCTCTACAGCATCCTCCTGTATAGTCCGAGGGACTTATTTAGAGCGTTAGTTCTTTATGGCCTAACTACAGAGGCTATTCCATTCTTGGGGAGGGTGGTAGCTCCACATTTTGAGACAAATAATTGCAATGGTGTTGTTATGTGCCAGTTTTTTTAACCATCATGCTATCCAGGTGTTTGAATGCCCTTGCTTGTATCAGATTGTAACATCAATGATGTGTTAAAACTTAATTTATTTTTTCCTTATGTCTTATATGCTACAAACGCTCCTTCTAAACTCTAAACAGAAGATTATTGCGTCCTAAGCTTACCCATGGTTTGTGTCTAGTTCTGCAATTTTATTACAGTTTTAAATGTCGATAGTGTGTTTGCTTTCCTGGTTATGTTATGTTTAAAGTAGAAGAATGGTATGGGACAAAATTGTGTAATTAATGTTTTAGAGGATTAAATGTTTTGTCTACTTTAAATATAACATGAGAAGTGCATATCATGAACACTGAACACACACCACTTGACAATAAAACATTGGACGAAAGGTCTGTGCGGTGGAAAAAGTGGGGGGGGGGTGTAATGCAGTCAGACTTCACCGGCTTACACACTTTGCAGGAGACGGTCACCTGTTTGATTTTAGCCACTGAAAACTTCTAAACCCAGTGGCCTGACTTTTGTTCCCACACGAACGTTGGTTTTACCTCTTAACTGCTTTAAATTAAAGTGTAAATTCCGAAAATGGGCATTGATAACATGGTAGTGGTTGGAATGTGCATTTAACTCTTTGACAAGTAATTGGGGAACATTCTTGGGTTTAATCCATATTTCGTTTTTTTTATTTATTTATTTTTTAATATTTTTATTTTAAAAATGCAAACATGTATTGATCATAGACAAATGTTGCAGCATAGGTGGTTGTTGCCGACCCATTAGGATGATGAATATTCTTACGTAACAGTTCATTCTTATGAAGCAGACTTTGATAAGAACGATCGGTTGTGTTAAGGCTAAGGCTTGTAGAATACGTATATCTATAATAGGTGGGGTGCTGTCTTATGGGATAGTGGTGCATATACGTAACTCAAATGTAAGAGAGAGCGTTGTCTTATAGGATAGTGGTGGCGTTATGTAAATCAAGTGTAGGAGAGGCAGTGTCTTATGGGATAGTGGTGGAGATACGTAAATCAAGTATTAGAGAGACGGCGTCTTATGGGATAGTGGTGGCGATACGTAGATCAAGTATTAGAGAGACGGCGACTTATGGCATAGTGGTGGAGATACGTAAATCAAGTATTAGAGAGACGGCGTCTTATGGGATAGTGGTGGAGATACGTAAATTAAGTGTAGGAGAGGTTATGTCAAACCATAGACCCCGAGGCGGAAAAAATATAATGGTTTAGGATATACTTTTTACCACTTGCATGAAAGAAAATTATTTGTTCAACTAAGGCGTTGCAATTTATTAATTAGTATAGCTAGTTTCTTGGGTCTAATTTTAAAAAAAAATCACATCATGACAATTGAGTGGAACATTTCCGAAATTGCATTGAGTGCAACGAATAGAGAGTCTTGGGAACACTTTATTAAAATTTTATTTCGTTTTAGGTTCGTTATGTTACCAGGGCCGGCCTAAGGGAATTGGAGGCCCTAGGCGAAGTGAATTTGGTGGCCCTAAATGTAATAGAAAAATAAATTTTAAAAATATATGATTCCTGTGCGAGGCCCCAACTAATCGGAGGTCCACCTAGCCGGCTGCCTAGTTGCCCTGATGTTACATGTGGGTGGCTACCAGTGACTGTTCAGAAGATCATAAATCCAGTTGTTGTTATTTTAATGATATGCCTTAAGGTTGTGTATTTATTTCAGAGTAGCGATTCTGTAGAATTTGTCGAGCTCAAATCTCAAAACTAAAATTACTTAGGCCAAGTTATTTTGACAAATACTACCGTAAATCATTCACACGAAGTTGCCGATGCACGAAACGACCCCTCTGTATAGTAAGAAACATAAATAACTGCAACCAAAGGCGACAATACCCTATCCACCACCACGTAAAATGATAAGGCAAAAATGCTTTAATTCAGTTTTAATTTCTGAACTACATAATCTTCAATTGTTTACCATACGTTTTTTTAAAAAAATATTGTTCCTAAAATTATTACATTTTAGTATCTAATAATAGTTACTACATGTATATACGACATGTATCAGCTTTTTTTTAGTATAGGGGCCGTCCATAAATGACGTCACGCACCTAAGGGGGGAGGGGGTCACACTTTTGTGACGAGGGGGAGGGAGGGGGGTTGAAGAAATGTGACGTCACATCAAAAGGGTAAATTAAAATAAAACTTCCACTGAAATATTTGGTCACTTAAAATTTCTTTACTTTAATGATTTTTTAATTATTTTTTTTTAATCAGTGCTTCTCAAAATACCGGTCGGTAGGCCATCAGACGCCGGTCGGCGTAAGTTATCAAGAAATGAAAATTAAATCTAATTATAATCCTTAAGTTTGAGAACTCATGAGAACGTATGAAATTGTAACCCTTATTCGTTTGATGTTGACATCAAAGCATTTGTGATGTCACCGCCGCTCCGTTTGGTTCTCTCACGGCAGTAGTCGACTAACATGTTTGCCCGTTACCCCAAAATATACAAGTTTCTGTGTGCGTTAGACTCGAGGTCCTGCTCACATGACTCGGGGATTTGGGGGAGCGTCGTTAGCATCCCCCTCCCTCCGAAAATGCAACTGGTGAGTTTTACAAGCATGAAAAGTGTCTAAAAATGATCTGAATAGGATTATGTAAAGATATTTTAAGTCAAAACGACACGGAATATCAATTTGTTTTTTTTTGTATGTTTTTTTTTAAATTATTTTTTTTTGGGGGGGGGTCTATTTGATACGATTATAAACGTTTTAAGTTTGATATAATTGTTCAATTGGTTTTTGGTCAAACGCCAAGAGTTCCCTTTTTACCCCAAATGAGATAATTTACCGCTGTTCCCCCTCGGTTAAACCGCCCGATAGCGGTAGCCATGTATTTTTCATTAGTATTAGTTTATAAATTCCACAAGAGAATGCAACAATTTAAACACGCCTCCTCGTCCATACAAAAAAAAACTAAACAAAAAAACAAAACAAAAACAACTCTTGAGCTTCGGAGTAAAAAGTTATGATAATATTTGATATTTTATTAATGTCATAGTATTTTTCAGTCTTCAACTTGCAGTATTACTGTATTTTGCGACGCACAAGATGACACCCTACTTTCCTGCACAAATGTGGGGTTCGTACAGTACTCGCCATATTCCTCTTCCAGCGCATACCAAATAATTTTTAGAAAACATGAGGTTTGATATCAGGTTGTTTGTTTTTGTTTGTTTTTGGGGTTGGGGGTGGGGGTCAAAGCTTTGTGACGTATTTTTGGAGGGGGTCTAACTTTTTGTGACGACGCGTGACGAGGGGGGGGGGTGAAAAATCGGTCAAAATTGCGTGACGTCATTTATGGACGGCCCCATATAACTTAAACACTACGAAGCATAAGTAATGACTCATAATGGTTTTTGAAGCATTGTTAATTTAATTCAAATAATAATACTTATATATAACTTTTATTTTTTTCTCTTAGACTTAGAAACTAATTGTGACGCTTACATTTTAAAAATAGGTTGCCAAGATTATGCAAAGGTAAAAGAAGAAAGATCGTCTCATACAAGCGTTCCAAAAACACTTTTAAACACTCACCTGGAAGAGTTGGTTGGCAAAGGAAAACATAAAATAATGGGAAAGGATAGCAAGAGAAAGAAGGGCTTGCCTCACACTGAAAGTGACATGGGTATTCGTGATAAAAATGCAAAACAAATAAATACCCGAAAACTTAAACCATCCAAAGTTTCTACTCATAATCACTTTTTGAAAGAACCACCCACTCATCCCAAGAAACAGGTCAAAAAAGTATTCAAAGGATATTTACTGAAACACATATTCAGCTCAGGGTTTGAGGATGCTCAAAAAGAAGATTTTATTAATGACATGGCCATGCAGGGTACTCATGAAGATGATGGCTGGATTTGGGATATGCTTGACAGGGATTTGAAGGTGAGTGCCATGGAAAAGAACGTATAAGTGTTATTTATATATTTAGAGTGCTTCACGTATATAAAAATAGATGTAGTTCTGTTTGGACTTTATAAGAGTGTATTAGAGGTAACAAAATAATTAAAGAGTTCAGCATGGCCTCCCCCCCATGCAGGTAAATGAAGAGTCGTGGTGAAATATTTGAAGACCACTTTGGAGCATAGGTCAAAGTTGGGTGGCATTCAGGCTGCAATGTTGCAGGTTTTCTGGTTTGTTCATGCAACACATTTCACGCCTGAATGCCAGACGGGAAGATGGAGGATTTGTTTGTGTCTGTTCTTGAAAACTGAACAAGACAAGGGTTTTTATCCCACTTTCTGAGTTATGAATTATAACTGCTTTGTTATTTGCCCTCCATCCAATAGTGTTTCTAGGTTTAGTGATTGAACTAATAGGGTTACTCTTGTCAATTGTGAATATTCACCAGTAATGAATCTTGCAGTATTTCAAACTATTTAAACTAAAATGAATTAATTTTTGTTTCTCTGTTAACATTTAAAATATAGGTGAAGTCACCAAACCTATCAAGAAACTATGAAGACTTGATGCTACATCTGCATGGAATTTTTCAGAACTTTGGATACTCTATTCAGAAGGTAGAAAAACATATTTTTAATCACTCAGCTTAGATGAGCAAGTATGCGCACGAAATATGTGCTTAAATAAAAATATTTGAAATACTTTAGAATAACTTGTGCATGTCCCTGTGTGATCCATGGTCATGTTTATGTTCACTGAGGTTGTATGTTTAATTTGTAGATTCTACATAAACTGAATATTGTGGAGAACCTGGGTACTCGTGCGACTAAATCTCGCTCTCTCTGCTTCACTCAATTCAACACAACAAAGACTCTAAGGCGACTTGAACACTTATTAATTCTGTTTATTACTTCACTTCTTCAATTCTAGTTACTTCTCTCCTAAATCTAATCTCTACAGTCCAACTATTTACAAGTATATACTTTCCCTATCGGTCCGTCTCCAAGAGTCCCTTCTCCTATCTGGCTCCCGTTCCTCTCCTATCTGTCCATGTCCGTATTTCGTCCCGTCCTATATCCAACTCTCAGTCCTGAGGCCACGCCTCCAAACAACTCACGTCAGTCCATTTGTGTCCAGTCTCCCGTCAGTCTCTAATTGTAATAGGTTCATCATATCTGTCAATCATCTCGTACTACCCCCCATAGATTGACTTGTGCGGGGGGTGGGGCCGGTTTGACATAACCGTCTCTGGTGAGACCCCCACCCCTTACCTATCCCCCCTCCAGAGCACCTGCGCGTCTGGTCATCCTATCTACCCCTGGGCAGATTTAACACCTCCGGTCACCTCGCTCGGCAACTCCTTTCATCGCCGAATCTATTGACCGGGCCAGTTAACAGGGCCAGTTAACACCAGAATACCATTTAACGTCTTCTGGTCAAACTCCGGTGGCCACGTCGAATCTACTGACCGGGCCAGTTAACACCATAATACCATTTAACGTCTTGTGGTCAACATCCGGTGGCCACGTGCAACTTCAAAGGACCAGATGTCTCTTTGAATGCTACTAACTGCACGTAAGATCTCCACAATATTCAGTTTTCTTTATAAGTATTTATCTGTGTTGCTCTTCTTGAAATGTTTTTATTTTTTTGTTTTTTCTTTTGCAGCTAGAATCTAAATGTAAACACATTTTCAAAGGAATCAGAAATGATATAATGTTGGGTGCAATACATGTTGTGGAAAATCTTAACAAAATCAGTGATGTGATATATGGTAACAACACATTTCTTGACATTTTATCAACTATTTCTATCTGTATAAATTTTAGATCATACAGATATGGATATATGTATTTTTTTTTCAAGTATTTGTTTGCATGACAATAAAAATGTCTTTTTATTTACATTGAATTTGTTAATTATATAATATGTTTATTGTATTTGCCACTCACAAAACCTGAAATAAATAACAAGTTATACATTTTTAAAAAAAATTACTTCCAATAACAAGAATTTGTAAATCTCCTATTCCTTTTCTTACAACTTGTTGCTAACTTTATTTATTTTACATCACTTTTTTTTTATTATCAGGTTCTGTCTTGGGATTAACCAATTTCACAAGGAATCTGATAATTAAAGTGCATAATAAGAAACATGAAAATAAAGATCAGCTCTTGGCAACTTTGACTGAGCCAGTTATTGGCAATAAAGACTTTATTTTACAGTTAGCAAAGACTTATGAGTCACAAAGGAAGATGGAACTGACGTTAAGAGTAGTTCAGAATTTTAAAATGTAAGGCAATCTTATATTAAGGTTTTGAATTGAAAGTTTATAAAGTACCAATAATCTAAATGCAACATAAAAAAGGGGATTTTTAATTGATATAATTCTATTATATTGACATTTTTCTATTATGAGCATAAAACAATAACAGAGTCAAAACTCATTCACAGGAAAAGCATGCAGGGACAGGCCCGACTGAAACAAGTGAGACAACATTTTTCAGAAAACTATGATAGAGTAACAATTCGTGACCTCTTCAGCTACCTCAATGTTACTATTTTAAGTATCAATAGAAGCCTGCGAAAATCTCCTCCCTTAAGAGAAATACAAAGGAAAATGGCAAGTTACTAGTCATACAAAATAAAATTTGTAAAAACAAAAATCAAACTACACATCAACTTTATGTAAATATATTGTATTTGGATAATTGCTTTTTTTTACTTTTAAATTGATTATTCTAAACTTAATAGAAATGATATCTTTTTTAATCTTCCTTTGAATTCATCAATAATCACCATCTATTTTATTTATGATAACAAGTAAAAAAAATATAATGTCTGCTATTTTTAAAATATTCTCACACCGGAAAGAATTTACTAATGACTTTTAACAATGGATTCTTTCAGGAGATTTCAGGCATTTTAAATGAAGAATTCAGTGTGGTAAGGCGGCACCTTTCAAACTCAAGTGATATCCTCAACAAGTCATTTATGCTTTTTAAGGTAATTCTTTTTAATACTTAAAAAAAAATAATTTATGCACACATGCAAATTTTAAAATTTATTATTTTAAGTACAAAAATGAATCTTAACAAATTTGGAATAGTCTTTGCCTGACAAAAAAAAATTAATGAATTTTCAATTTGACATTAATTTAAACTTTCACATTGACATTGATAGTTGCAAATTTATTTGAACTTTTACAAAATTTAAAAGGCATTCTTCTTTCAGGAAATGCAAAGTGTTTTTACAGCATTAAAGCTGAAAATCATAAATAGTTATGATGTAAGCAAAAGTAAGCCAAGTACTTTTCAAGGTTATTCAGGACAAAAACTTGTATGGAAAGCAAAAATGTATGCTAAAAACTTAGAGAATACATCAAGCAGCCTACAAAGGTATAGCTTTATGTTTTTGTGTATTGTACAAAGTCAGAACACATACTACATAATGAAACAAAAGATGTTTAAATAATAATTGCTCTGTTCTCTTAGTGTTGTACTTTGAATTTTTGCAAGATATGTTATAAAAATCAAAATTCTTCAAAGCTTGGTAGTTCAAATCATTGATTTAAGTTTATATATATATTTATTTATTTTTTTACAAAGCAAGCTTATTTCCACATGTTTACTTTCATATGTTAAATATATTGTAATTAAATGCTGTTATGTCATTGTCATGTATTTTTAGTTTTTAAAAATAAATATTTTTAAATTTAAGACATCTGTTTGGACAAAAGGCAGCTGCTGTTTTGCTGTTGTCAAGAAATTATAATGGTTATGACATAACAAGCGTGAGACATGTAGCCTTTGATCTGCAAAGAGTAATGAAGGTTATATTGTTGGGTTGTTGTGTGTGTTTTTTTTTGGTTTCTTTTTTTTCTTTCAATTTAATAAAATTTAGTAAAGTATCACAGATATTTTTTTAAACATTAAAAACTTTTGTGTTTTTTTAAAATTTATTAATTAATTTTTTGAGCAAACATACTCATAATATTTATCCTTCAAGAATATGTTACTTGATTCATTTATTTGATAGAGATTGCTTTAAATACCAAATTAAGCTTGGGGTGCATCAGTCATTAGGTGCCAGAAATGCTGATGAGACTCATTTTTAAAAAAATATACTCTTATGCCAAAGAGGATATATTTCTAGATGCTATGGAGACCCTGCATTTTCTTTTATGTTCTGTAGCATCTGTTCACTTGACATTGTATTACTTGGTGCCTTTGTGCTCAAGGGAGAAGTACAAGGCATATGATTTTGGCCCCATTGCATTTTTAAACCAGTGACAAAAAAACAATCATTTATCATTCATTTAGAATTTCAATAGCATACAGTATCAATAGCCCAATAACAGTATCCTACACACTGCTATAACTTCTGAAAAGCTATTTTTCAGTGTTTTCTTGAACGTGACTTTAGATTAGTAAAAAAAATTATTATTGAAACAATTTACTGTTGAATTCTTTCCTGATTAATTCTAATAAAATATTTTTGGTAACATTTAAGCTCAAATAAAACATGATGTATATTCAAACAAGTACATAAATATATTTCAGGAAATGTATTCATCTTTAGATTTAATCAGAAAATACATTGGAGGTAAAAGCTTAAATACATTGCCAAAAACATGTACAATGGAACTGGAAGGATCAGGGGCTGATGATAGCTTGAAAAGTTCTAGTGACTGCACTAGTGAAGGTAGTGGAGTAAGTGAATTTGCTGACACCCTGAAGGCAATCACTGATGATGAGGATTTCTCATTTATAGATGAGTCACAACAAAAAATTATACAAGAGCCACCACCTCTTCAGCAGCTAACACTTGATGTGACAGAATATACCTCACGGCTGTTAAAACAAAGTCAAAATATGTACTGGAATGCTCAAAACTTGCATAACAAATTCAATAGTAGGTTGTTATTGGTTTCCTAATTGATTAATAAAACTTTAAATACATTTGATAACAATTTCATGGCTGACATTTCATATTATAGCAAAAATCATCAGTTCAATTTTAAGATCATTCTAGATCTAAAAAATGTATTCAATAGTTTTAACATTTGTATTTATAGGTATAAAATCAAGAACTTTAATGTTGCAAAGAAAAGAGTTCAAACCAAAGATTTTTATAGCTGATGTTGCAGAGAAGTCTCTATTGTTTCAAGAAGTTAAAACGAAAATACATCAGGTTTGGGTAATTTTTTTTAAAAATTCAATATAATTTTATCTAATTGATTAATTTTAGTTTATAAAAATCTTTTACTTTAAATATAAACATTTTTCTCTTATATAATATTAATAGCAATGAACACCCTTAAAAATGAATGAATGAATACTTTCTTTCATAGTGCTAACATTATTCATGCTAGACTAGCATGCTCATTGCGCTCTGATATTCAAATTTAAAAAAAGGTCTTCAAATTTTTCTTAAATTTGGCTTTGTAGTCACACTTTTTCAAAAAATTTGGAAGACTGTTCCACGATTTTGATACTGTTGATTCAAAGGCGCACATGCCAATGGACTTTCACCTGTACTGTGTCCATCCACTCCAAGAACTTTCAGAAGGGACAGTGTAGAAGAGTATAGCCCCTTTAGAAAAACATGTTCCAATGATAATTCCTTCAAATACTACAGTGCTGATCCATCCATACAGCCATAAGATAGTGACAGAATCTTATGGTCTATTTTTTTCAGCTACAGGAAGCCAGTGTAGATCCATTAGTGCTGGTTTAATGTGGTTTGTCTTACCCGTCCTCAATGCAATCTGCGCTGCAAAGTTGTGTACTTTCTTAAAGACTTTACCTGGAGACCTTACACAAAAATTTGATACTTATTTTATTATATTAGAAGTATTTCAATGACTGTTATTATTGTTCACTTTAAAAAAAAATTTAAAATAAATAAATAAACCAAGAAAATAGTTCAACTGCAGTCTTAAATTAGCTGGTTTAAAGAAAAAAAATGAAAAGTCTAATTGAGACTGCAATAGTGAAGGTAGCGGAATATGTGAGTTTGCTGACACTCAACAAAAAATGGTACAAGAATTACCCCCTCTCAGGCAGCTAACACTTAATGTGACAGAATATACCTCACGGCTGTTAAAACAATGCATATTATACCAATATCCTGGGCAGGCACTGGAAATTTTTAGTTTGGGTGAAAATACATAATTGTTGCCCTGTGTGGTTTGGGTGCCTTGCTCACGTGTGATGATCATGCATCATACATGCCTTGAGACTACCCTGCTAATTTTCCAAAATAATCTGACAGATCACAAATCTTAGTGAGAATATCATACAATAAGAGAGCTTGTAATGATAAGGGAAAGTTGTCCATTATTATGAACACTAAGCAATGGTCTAGTTCTCAAAATTTTCTTTTTTAAATGTGAACTTTATCTGTTTCAGGTATTTCGTAAAGTTGAATTTATGAAAACATATAAATGGGATGATTCAGTGAAAAAAGTCAACGATATTCTGAAAAAGGTCAAGAAGAACCAACTCTCACAAGAAATAAAACCACCTGAAGGGGAAAATAAAACAGACCTCCAAGATACTGGTATGATTTAAATATTTAAGTCATTTCTATTTTTGTTTAATTTATTTTTTTAATGTGTAAAAAATGAGAATTATTTACAACAAACAAAAAATCATTGTCTAATAACCTTTCACTACAAACAAAAGTGTAAAGAAATTTTAAATTATTTCATATTTGAATTGGAATTTTAGCTCTCGTTAACTATTTAGTATTTTACTTAAAACAAATTATGCATTTGTTTATTCTGTTTTATATTTTAGAATCTAAACTGGTATCAAGTCAAAATTCTATGAGGTTACTCAGGTCAATGACAATCAAAGGTTGTGAAAAGATAAGAACTCAGCTTATAAATGTGAAATTAAACATTTCTTCATTACAAAAAAAGGTTGAAAGGGCCAGAGAGATGCTTACATCCTTACAAGTATGTGAAATCTCAATCATTAAGTGATTTCTTGCATTAAAGAACTACCTCTCTTTCTGAGATATTTATTCTTTGTTTCCTTTGCTTATATAAAGGATTTCATACCTCTATGACATTTTATTTTTCACTAAATGTGCACTTTGCATTTAACCTCTTTGAATTATACCACATTCTGATTCTTTTAAATGCTTTTTATTTAAATTTTTAATATCTTTTTTTTAAATTCTCTTCTATTTAGATTGCTATTTCTAAAGAAGGACAAGGCCATATTCCGATACCAATCATGCAAGATACCACATCATCATTAACTCTTACAACTTCAATACAAATAAGTATCAAGCCTTCCAGTTTAGATGGAATGGTTTTGATGCTTGCTGGAAATAAATCTGTAAGCAATATGCTCAAGAATATAATTAACAATGCCAGCCAACTAATATCATCATCATCATCAGTCCCGTGACCGTTGCGATCGTTGGGGGGAGCGCATGGACACATCAACAGATAACGATCTCCACATATGCCTATTTTGAGCGGCGTCCAATAATTCATGCAATTTCATCCCTGTCCATTCCTTTATGTTGTCCAGCCAGCTTTTCCATTGTCGACCTCTTCGCCGGCCCCCGTCTACAGTGCCTTGAAGGATAATTTTTGTCAGGATATCATGTCGCAGTGCATGACCGAACCATGCCATCTTGCATCTCTTAATTGTTGTTATGATGGTTTCTTGATGACCCGCAATAGAGTTTATTCTATATTACACATCATACACTTAATGTGACCCAATTCTAGCTTGAATTTCAGCTTCACATGTACCATCTCTGAATATAATAGCTCCTAGATATTTAAAGTTATGTACATCCTCCAGCTTTTGTTGGTTCATTACGGTGTTGGCCATACTGGCAGCTGAGGAATTAACCAATATCTTGCTTTTCTCTGAGCTAATTTCCATCCCATATGCACCTGATCTGTCTGCAAGTTTGTCAGTGAGCTCCTGTAGTGCTTTACTGCTCCCAGCCAAAAGATTTATGTCATCAACAAATATAACTTTATACAAATATATAGAGACCTTATCATCTAACAATGTAAGACATGCAATTTCAAAATATGTTATAAAATTAAAAAATGGAAAAAAATATCGTTTTTAAAATCATGACTTTGGATTGGAGCCAAAAATTTTGAAATATAATATTTAAAAATAACATAATCTAGCACAGGGGTGCGCAACCTGCGGTCGTGGGCACGAAAATGTGCGGCCGTGGCAATCTGTTTAAATTATAATAACCCGCGGCCGTCAAATATTTGCAATTTGGCAATATATTATGTAAAGTTGTAAATGCAATATTGAATATTCATTTAAACCCTTAAGTACTAGTTATTGCGAAACAAATTACGACTCCGGCAGCTGTAGCGTCAGCTGCAGTGTTTAGCGCTCATTGACATTGAAGTAGCTCTTGCCGCTCTGGTGTTAGGCTGAAGCTTTAGCTAATGAAGGTAGGCAGAGAAGTTTAGCAGCCTAATATTGAAGCACGCCGAAACCTGTGATGCGCTCATTCGCGGTATTGTGCTTGCGCTGTGTAACCGTGTAATCCGTCGGCCAACTTCAGTAGCTGCTACAGTACACACAAATACCCAGAGGCATGTGTACAAGTATCACTCTTAGCTGGCAGCTGCACCAGAAATCCAGACATATTCTTGACATATCAGTGAATAAACATAACAGTGTAAAAGCGTTTAATGAAAACGATTAATTTTATCATGGTTATAGAGCTAGACAAAGCAAAGGAACAACAGTTTGCCTCATGCACAGAATAGTACAGGATTTCTGTGATAAATGTCTTCTACTACAAAGTCATATCCAACAGCTCAATCTCTATCATTTCCCGCAACTCACCGCTCTAATCGAGAGCCATGAAATAAGAAAAGATGAAATCCGGCTACATCCTTTTCAGGCGTCCTCGAAGTGCTGTTGTTGGAATTCGCAGAACGTTTGCAGGATTTCGAAAAGAGCTCAGAAAATATGAGACTCGTTGCTTCTCCACATTTGGTTAGTGCGCCGTTGGATGTCCAACTGATCGAACTAAAAAATAACGCGCAGCTTATAAAGAAATTCGAGAACAAAAACGATCTACCGGAAACATAGAAAATAGCTGTGGAGTATCCCTAGCTTCACGAAATAGCAAGAAACACTGTAGTGCTGTTTGGAAGCACTTACATGTGCGAAGCGTCATTTTCACGAATGAAATATCTCAAGAACAAATATCGAACCCGACTGGTGGACACCAATATGGCGTCAGGAATACAAATGATGATCTCCAGCAAGGGCCAGGACTTTGGGCGACTCTTGGCAAACATCCAAGAGCAATGCAGCCACTAATTTCTGGACTCTGGACTGCTAGTTACATGGAAAGTGTTAGTGAAGCAGCTTATCACTTATTCAATTATTGTGTTCTCAGTGTACTAATGCCACCTAACAATATACTCATGTTGTACGTGTTTGACATAATGTTAGGTTTACATGACCATGTTCAATAAAGTAGAAATATAAGAGAATATCGATGGAATTGTTTTTGTTTGTAATTAAGGACTGTGTACAATACATTATGATTTTATCATTATTATTTCGCGTTGACTTTTACGAAAGGTAAATTTTTTATAATGACCGTTTCGTTTTTCAGTGAAAAATTTTTGGCGGCCGTAGCAAAAGTAATTTTTTTTATGCGGCCGTCAACAGCCCAAAGGTTGCGCACCCCTGAATCTAGCATCACAATTATTATAATTTATAATATTGTATTGACATTTCTGAGATTTGATTTATTATCATCATTATCATAATCATCATCATCTTTGGCACTACACTTCCATGCCCACACCCCCAGCTGCGGTAATTTCTTTCAAGATGACCTGCCTATTTAAGACTGCCTTTCTCTTATATGTGCTGAACATGTTTTCTGCTTTTACTGGTAAAGGGCCGAGTCTCACTCCTAAAGGTTACAACCTGTTTATATTCCTCAGTAGCTTTTGTAAGCAGAAATGGGACTGATTGCCTATAGCTATAATTTCTTTCACTTCTACCATTATTTTGAATTGTTTTCATTTATGACGACTGACATGTAATTTGAAAGCCAGTCATTATTTCAAATGTGGCATTGTTTATTTGGATGTTGCTACTAGTAGATATATTTTGTGATATATTCACTATCACTTGACTTTGCCTCATACTCATTTACTACTAGAGCATTCTACACCAATTCCTCCTTCAGTTACATGAATGCTTTGACTGTATAATCAGAATTGATTTATACCATATACATTTTTTAAAAATCCTCTGCATAATTTTTTCCAGCTTTGAAAGTCCTTTAAAATTCTCTTTTTTTAATTGTTTTTGCTTTGCTTAACAATAACTGAATTTTTCCTATAACCCCTGCCTTATCCCATTTTCATCTGCACTTTGTATTTACAACGTCTATATTTTCCCATAAACTTAGTTCCCTTCCAGTGCCATTAATAAATTCATGCAGATTTAAGCAGAGATTGAGTGATGACCCCCCCCCACCACCCAAACCACAATGAGAGCACTCCAAAAAACTGTAAGCCCCAAACCTTTGTAAAAATTAATACAAGTATGAAATGATGTATGGCAGGCAAATAATTTTAATTCTTCTTTCCCAGACTATTGTAGGAATATTTTTGGATAAAGGAGTAGTCAAAATAACCTTAAATGCCATTGTGGTAGACTTTGGATTTACTCCACTGACTGTGACTCAATGGTACACACTTGATATGCTATGGTAAGTTGGATATATAGTGATCAATGATACATGTTTTTATTTGATCCAATTTTTAATGAATGCTATTATATTAACTAGTGATTCTTCTTCGTTCTCAATTTGAGTTTTGCTTGCTGACGAGTTTTGCACCAATTGGCCCGTAGTCTCCGACTTCAGCCTGCTGTTTTTTCTGGATGTGCTTTCATATCCTTTGGTCAGCCAAGACCATCTGCAAGGCAGCAGTTGATTTTGGCAAGTGACGCAGCGTTCACAGGCCACGGCTATAAGGGTTCCACGCATTACCCAGCCGCCTTTGATTTCCCTAACTAGTGTTAGGTACCCACTCGAAGCTGGGTGGACTCGGGGCCGCCCTAGGCCCCGGGAACAAATCCTTGGCTTCCCATGGAAGTGAACCCGTGACCATCGGTTCGCCAGTCGAGCGGGCTGCTACTGATGTTTTTTTTTCAAAATGGTTTTGGTTTTATGTTTTTATTTTTAATTCTATTTTTAAAGCATTTAACTGTCTTTGGCACTATTAATTAAGTAGTATTTAAAAATCGTATTTTAGGTGTGACCTTCTAGAATTCAGCTTATTCATATTCTATTAAAGTATAATTGAAACTCACATAATGAATGTAACTATTATTAAATAATTTCTTCTGTTAAATTTTCTCTATTAAAATTGAAAATTTAAGGTGGCACCATGAGAACAAAATAAATATTGGGCTTTTGTTTCAAAACCGAAAATCAGTTTTTTGTTTTTAATGGATGGGTTGACTGATATAGATGTATGTTTGACAAAAGAAATTTATAAATTTAGACTTAAAGATATATCACATTCTAACAAGGGTTGGCGATAAATTTAATCTATCTATGGTGATCCAAGATGGTACTGTAGAAGTGAAGAGCCAGACGGTTAATATTCAAGATTTTACTCAAACACTACCGAGAATGGCTTATGTTGGAGGATTGCCAGAAAAATTAAGTGTATGATGTGTAATATAGAAATCTTAAAAGTAACTTTAATAGAGTATCACTTTTTACATAAGTTTCATTTTTTGGTAGTGTAACATTTTAAAGGAAGTAGTAATCAAATCTTTCCATGTTATCTAATTTATTTTTGTAATGGAAGACATTTTAAAAAATGAAGACTTCAAGGGAAGAAACGGCATTTTTGAAATTTTTTAGTTATCTCTTCTATCTGATAGAGGTTCAAAATATAATGTTCTGTCTGAATGGGGTTTTTATGAAAAAATGTCACTGACCCTATAAAACATTCAAATGTATTTCAATCAATAATAAATCTGTATACTGTATAGTTTTGAACTTTAAAACTTGAATATCTCATAACTACAAAAATGTCAAATAGCTGTTTCTTCCCATGATGTCTTCAAATGTAAAAATCAAACAGGGCTTAATTTTTATGAGAAAAAGTCATTTTATTAAAATTATATATTTAATTGCCCATTTCAAACAAACCTATTTAATTTACAAAATTATGAAAGCTAGAAATAAAAATGTATTTATATTCAACACCTTACAGACTGAACATAAACCTTGGGAAGGATGTGTTAAAGACTTTTTTGTGAATGAACAAGCACTGAGTCTATTTAGATTAGACAATGAAAGAAGAGGATCACACCTGTGCTCCAATCATTGGTAACTTTTAAAAAAATATCATAACTATCAAAAGTATATGAATCATGAAGCAAAATAACTTATTTAAATTTAACTAACAATCATATAATGAAATAATTGTTTAGCATTAGTATAAAGTATTTTTAGGAGGTGTGATCTTGATCATAAAATCAAAATATTGTATTTATTTTTGTAACTGTTAAAAGATTGCATTTAATAGATAAGCTTTTAGGCAGTGATGGCTTGTGTATGGTGTATAGTATATAGCGTTAGAACAGTACACCACCCACTAATTTCACTTAAAACATATCAGTGACATGTATGTAAGGGATATTTATTTATTTATTTATTTATTTTTAGTAGCTGAAAAGTTAATACTATTATAAATTATTCACACAATCATAGGTCATAGTCATTCATCTCATTTTTGAAAAACTATAAAAATGATTGCATTCCATTAATGCTGTGTAGAGGCCACAGTATCATGAAGCACTGTTTTTCATGCTGTTATAATTTTCCTGTATGTCTGGGAGGTTGTGTTTATGTTTTGCCTCTGTCAGTGATCATACTCAAAAATATACATATGAGAAACACAGACAGGACAAACAGAATATTATAGTTTTTAAGTTTAAAAAATTCTTTCTTAAGCTTTCTTACTTTTATCATGTATAGGTTTTCTTTATCCGTGTGAATATATTTCATTTTACACAATATTAAATAATAATGTTTAAATCCTTAATAAAGCTGCACCCCCATTAATGTAAGTTGTGAGCCACCACTACTTAAAAGCCAATTCTATTAAAATATATAAGTTCAGAATAAGAACAATCTGAGGTCCATAATCATACTCACTACATATCAGGATTGTTGGGAGTAGAAACATTTCAACTGTGTTTAATGGAAATGGATTTGTTCACTATTCAATCCCATTCCAAGAAAGGACTGAGACTGTGACTCTTAAATTCAAGACTAAACAAAAGATTGCAAGTTTAATGTCTGTAAACAACAAACTATGGGTACGTTTTAACATCATTTTGTTTTTAAGATCAATCTGGGATTTTGCTTCTATTTCTAGTAATTTCTATAGATTATTTTTTCAGCTGAATCTAAATACTTTTACATTTAGTTACATAAAAATCAAACATTAACTGGAGTTTTTTCCTGCTACTTGTTCACTGATATATGCCCACAAGTCATTTTTTTAAAGATACAGTGCTTTCTTCACATGTGAAATATTTATGGCTTTTGCTCATTTTGATGATATTTTATTTCAAATTTCCAAAAAAAGTATTAGTTTTACAAATTTGCTCAAATTTTACATTAATCTTGTTAGAAATAATGCATTTTTCATTTTGTTATAATATTTTTAAATATGCACAATTATATTAAATTGCTGTCCCCCTGCTAAATGTTTGGATTACTTACACACATGAGATATCTAAACGTATAAGAATAGATATGAAATTGATTTCACTTCTGCCTCTTGTTTTCTTCAGAAAACTTTTCAAACTGTTGTTTTATTAAATGGGAGATTAATAATTAAAAGTACAGTACAGGAAAGAACTATTTTGGTAAGCTTGAATTATGAACTGATGGATGGCCAAGATTACCTATTGAAGGTAATAATAAGAAAAACTAGTTTAAATTTTGTTCCATTTATTTTTTAAAATTAAATCTAATTTTCGATGTAAATTGACATGAAGTGATTAAAAAATGTTTTTAAAAAAAGATTACTTGCCCATTTTATTGGAATCTACAGCTATATCCAACTCAAAACATTTTTTATCCATATTTTTCTCTTTAGTTTATTTCTAGAAATGGCAGGTTTTATTTTGAACTTAATGGAGATGAAGCAGCTTTTTCAGAGGAAAAATCAACTCTTGAGTTGCCAAACAATTTACGAGATGGAATCTTGGTTGGAGCATTTATTACAAATGATCATCAATTCACCAACAGTTCATTTAGGTTAATGAAATGTTAATTTTAATCATGATCATTTAAGAATACAATCAAAACCAGATTTACTAAAACATATTAACATTTTTCTTTTCCTTATTACAAACAACAAAGAATATATGTTGAATATCTCATTTGCAGACCCTTCATTGGATGTGTGCAGGAAATTAGCTTCAATGACAAAAGACTTCCTTTAACAAGTTCTGATGAAGTTTTTAGTGCTTATCAGGGAATGTGTGAAGTTTCAAGTCTCAATGTATGTGTAGCATTTCAAAATATAAAATGTATGATTAATCCTAGATTAAGTGCCTGTCAAAATTATGTACCTATAGGTTAGATATTGGCAAATACTGTTTTCTGAAACTTTTTCCCACAACCCCTTCATTTCAACTTCTGCTGGTTCCAACAATAGTAGCTGTACACATCACACAAGGATCACAGTAATACTTGTGAGTGCAAATTGCACACTTTTTAAAATAATTCCACTTTGATACTTGTACTTTTTATATAGTCATTCCTACACCATCTAACACTTGAAAATGTATGATCATTTTCGAAACCTTGCAAATTACAGCTTCTCTCCATTTCTGTGAAACTTTGATTAAATCTCACAACCATGATATGAATTAAATGGTGATTGCTTGTGTACCAAAACTCAACACAAAATCAACTTTCTCTCCTTTCAATCTCACACACTTTATATTCACACAGTTACTGTCAGTTTTCTATCATATAATTACAATAATCTTCTGTATAGAAGGAGCGTCTGTAACAGATAAGGTAAGATAATAACAATAATAAACATAACGATCACATTTAGAGCCTTTCATTGGCTTCACCAGCTCTTATAATTGGGTAAAGCATTCAATGTTCCCTTTATGCTGCGTGGCCGCGCAGATATCTGACCGACACCACGCAGCAGTTTAGAATAACAACTCAGCAAATTTGGAAAAATATTGCACAAAAAATGGCTCCGGAGCAACTTTGCACACTCAATTTTTTACTTTGCACACGGACCAACAAACCTTAGAGGGAACATTAATAGCATTTAATTCTTTTGATTTATTTACTCTGATTACTTGTTGGTTATTGTCTGTGGTGTTTGGTTGGATTTAGCTCTTAGCACACCTGTTGACTATAGTAAAGTGAACTATTTAAGAAATTTTGCAACACGAATCTTTTTACTACATCATATAGTATTTCTAAGGACCAAAAACAGTACCCAAAAAAATGAAAATATTGCAGTAACAATAAGCATTCATTAAGTAATTCAAATATTAGGAATATGAATGTAACAATTTAATAAATTATTACATTCATATTCATAATTATTACAAAGCAAGTGATAGTGTGTACACTTTGCTTGCAGTGTTTTTTCTTTGTAGCTTAATACTTAATATTGCTACATGTATTATACATGTATTACAATTTATTCTTGTCTTTCCTTTAATACTTGGTTTTTTTATATACATGAGTACTCATATTTTATTCTTGCTTTTCAAGATATGGCAATCCTGTTGGCAATGGACAAGAGGTAGCAAGACTTTGGTTCTTGAAGAAGCTAGAGATTCAAACAGAATCTCATTATTGGTGTCTCAAGATGCTCAAGGGATGATCCTACGTTACTCCAAAAATAAGGCAAGTAGCTTATCAGTACTGATATCAGTACGGTACAGTCATACGTTGTAGTTATGATATGAATGTTTCACATTGAATGCATTGGTAATTATTATTTGTGTGTTATTATTTTTATGTGAAGAGCTGTGAGCCCGGTTTCTTACTGGTGTATAGCACAATATAAATCATCAATTTATTATTATTATAAGTATCTATCTTATCTTATCTGTTTACAGACGCTCCTTCTATACAGAAGATTATTGCGTCCTACACTTATCTATGGTTTGTGTTTAGTCCTGCATTTTTATTAGAGATTTAAATGCTGATAAAGTGTTGGTTTTCCTGGATTCTTCAGGCAACCCATTCCACGCCCGAATTCCGGACGGGAAGAAGGAAAACTTGTATGTGTTTGTTCTTGCATACGGAATAAGAAAGGTGTTTTTATCCTTATGTCTATCTGAGGGTTGTATTAAGTTATCTTTGTGTTGTATTTCTAAATTAGAATTAATTGCTTTATGTATGATTACTACTTTGCTCTTGGTTCTTCTATCCTCTAGTGTTTCAAGGTTTAATGATTTAACTAATGGTGTTATTCTTGTCAGTTTCGAATATTCTCCAGTAATGAATCTGGCAGCTCTTTTTTGAATTTGTTCTAGTTTATCAATGTTTTCTTTGGTGGATGGGTCCCATACAGAAGATGCATATTCTAGTACAGGTCTCACCAAAGTGAGGTAGCATTTTAGTTTTATATCTCTATTACATTTGTTTAAGTTTCTTTTTATAAAGCTTAAGGTTTTGTTTGATTTTTTAATAACTTCATTGACATGGGGATTCCATGATAGTTTCTCATTTATTAAGACTCTTAAGTATTTTGCATCTTTAGTTTGGGTCAGTTCTTTTCCATGAATGTAATATTTTGAATTTATTTGTTTCTTTTTTACTCTTAACATATGACACTTTTCTGGGTGGAAAGACATACTCCAGTTACTTTCCCATTTTATCAATTCATCTAAGTCTTTTTGTAAAATTTTGCTGTCTTGTTCTGATTTAATTGTTCTATAGATTATACAATCATCAGCAAATAACCTAACTTTTGTACCTGTTGAGATGTTGTTGGGTAAATCATTTATATAAATTAAAAAGAGTAAGGGACCTAGCACAGTTCCTTGTGGAACTCCTGAGTTAACCTTTATTGGTGCAGATTTAGATCCATTAATTATTACAGTTTGCTCCCTGCCCAAAAGGAAGTCTTGGATCCAGTGATGTAAGGAACCTGAGATTCCAAAGTAGTTAAGTTTTTTAAGTAAACTAAGGTGGTATATATTGAACAATAAATACTCCATCCTCACCTTAATTAGCTCCTTAAAAAATTTAGATTTGTGCATGTATTCTACCAAGCCAAAGCAGAAATGCCATCTTGTTCCCACTTAAAAACTTAACTACATGTACAAGGTTTTACCCTTTTTAACAAAAAACTAAATGACCTAGGTAGGTAGCAAAGTAACAGCCACCAATTATACATCACTATAAATCACAATTGGCATTCATTTCCAATTCACAGAGATGTGAATATAATTTGTTTAAGTTAAAGGCTGGGTTAAGTTATATTAACCTAATTGTATACATTTTTTCACCTTCCTGCTAAAATTTCTTGCATGAATTTGTTAGTATTTATTAATAATGTTTGCAGGTTTAATAACTGCAAGCAACATTAATCTTTAACATTTCAGATATTCAAAATTAATGTGTTAATTGGAAAAGATGGTATCAGGGTAACTTCCAAAGATGAAGAGTATGTAATTCATCCCAAATATGACTCTGACTCTGCATTCTATGCCATTACAGTTATTGACCAAGGTAAAAAGTAAGTAACTCTAAATGTCAAAACAGGTGAATAATTTTTTTAACACTAATCACTAATTTATGTATGTTTCACAAGTAAATCAAACTCTTTTGTCTTACGCTATGGAAAACATATTTTTGATTTTATGGCCATAAGAGGAACACATTTTTTATATGGCATGAATTTAAATTAAAAAATTTTTTACACTATCCTCCAGGGTGTTGGTTCAAGTTTGGAATCAAACAGTGGAAATTCCTTATAGTGAGGGTTGGTTGACATTTTTTTTCACACCAGACATGAGCAAGCCTCATACAATAGTAGTTGGTGATCAAAGTGATGATGAGCCATTTGCCGGCGGTGTGACTCAGTTTGTTGTTGAAAATGGGTAAGTTTCATTTAGGGTGTAAATCAACAGATGGCAGAATGACTAATGGCAACAAAAGCTTAAACTTAAACCTAATTTCATAAAGACATTGTTTTTTAATAGTATGCCATTTTAAAAAATTGAAGTTAAACCGCTGAATTTATATATCATCAAATACTGTCTTGTACACATGGAAACATGAAGTTTTACTTTGTTTAAGGCTTGATGTCAAATATTTAACATGATTAAATTGAATAAAATTAGTAAACCAAACTATGGGACAATCTTAAAATGTGTTGACAAGAAACATACCCCAACAAATAAAATAAAACTCGATATTCAGCAGCAGTGTTATATCAGAGAGAAAACAGGTTTGAATGTAATTAGAGAATAGATAAAGGTTAACAATTCATTTAATCAATTTAATGTTTACATGCCAGGATAGCAGCATGACTATTAGAAATGTGTGTTTTTTTTAAATAATAAATCAATAATGGCATTGAAAGTCAGTTACTGGTGGTTAATTATTTTAATAGATCTCTAAAAAATGAAAACTCTTTTTTTTTATAGATATTCTACTTACTGTATAACAATAACATTGTACCCATATGATAGATTTTTAGTAATAGTAATATGTTTATTCATTTAACTTTACAGTTTTGCGCAATACAGATTTAATACCCTCCTCACTCCCCCATAACATAATACTTTAAAACACCCATCTAAATAGATATAAAAGTAAAAGTGAAGGCTTCTATTTTTTGAGAGGTCTTTGTATACATTAAGTGGGGGCACAGTGGTCGAGTTTCATGTGTACTCAGCTTTTGTACCCAAAGATCTTGGGTTCAAATCTCCGTGAAGGCAGGGATTTGTTCCCGGGGTCAAGGTTGTCCCTGAGCCCACCCAACTCCTAATGGGTACCTGACACTAGTTTGGGAAACAAAGGTGGCTGGGAATAGCATGGAACCCTTATAGTCGTGTCCTGTGAACGCAAAGTGGAAGGCACAGAAATCTTTGATGTTTTTTTTTAATCAGCCTCAGAAAAATAACTTTTTAAAAAGAAAATGGTTTGCTCAATAAAAATATTAGATCAGTTAAAACACAACCATTTTAAAAAAAACTATTAATGTTTATTTTTTCATATTTACAAATGTTCCCTTTCACAGACTCCATGACCTGAGCACATATTCCACAGTGTATAACCTTTCACAATGTCAGAGAGCAATCCAGGAAGTCAGACCTGCACTTAACCACATGTTCACACAAACATGTTTATAGGCACACCAGATACATGTATGTACAGAGGAAAAATCAGATTCTACACCAAGAGACTTCAGAATGAAGACACCTGGTGTGGCTGAATGTTTTAACTTTTAAGTTTTGTGTGTATAAACTTTTGTTATTAGCAAACAAAAGTCACCATTACAATAAAATTAATCACTTTTCCAGATGCTGTCAATGATCAAAAACAGTTTCACATGTATTTAAAAATTTGAATAATGCAGTTTGAAATTTTAAAAATATATATTTATATATAAACATATTTATGACATTATTTATATATTTAAAATATATATACGTATCTAAGCCCCCAAAGAAATCCAGTTAATGAAGTTTCCAAAGACTAAATTATCTGTTTAGCAGACAGCTAAATTTAAATTTAATTGAATAATAAAAAGTTATAACGATGTATGTTATTAAATTAAAAGGTACATGTTTAAAAACAAATATGTTGAATGTTTCCAAAAATACAAGCAATCTTCTACTGTCCAACATTATGCTATAATTTGAACATATCCTCCTGTACCTCAGCGACTGGCAGTTTAAAGTTTAATACTAAGTAATCAAAAAGCATTATAAAGCCTATTGTCAATCACAAATGTTATCAATATTGTTCAAAAAAATGTACAACATACAACAAAAGATATCAATTATACACCTCTATATACATTGCATTATTAAGCTATTATTTTTAAGAGAGAAAAGACAATTTTTTTTTACAGTTTTTCCAATGGTATAAATAACACAATCAAACTGAACTCATCCACACATTTTGGCAGCAGTTCCTGATTCAGTCACCAGATTTATTTGGATTACTTTTTTTTCAGCCTTGATGATCTTCTTGTACTATATGGATGAGCATTTTCATTTTGGGAGTAATCAGTAGCCTGTAAATAATATTTATTTTACAAATTACTTCACGTTTCTTGCAACTTAACCGCTGTCACATTTTATTTTACATCTTATATTTTACAACCAACACCATTTATGGAATCAATCTTTTATTAAGTATTTTATCGGTGTCATGTCCTATCTTGGAACCTTTCTGTTGGCATACAACTTAAAAGCATTTAATGGGATGCAAAGTGTGGCATGACAAACAGTTGAAGACTCTATATACTATTAGAATATCAAATATTTTATGTATTCCACCTCAAAGTCTAAAAGGCATTTTAACCATAGTTTGAAAACAAAACCCAGTTCGAAAAAAAATTTATTATACAGTCGAACCCGGTTAAGTCGACGGCGTTGAGGTATGCAAATGGCGTCGAGATAACCGATGATCGAGTTAAACGGAAACCAATATGGCGGCAAAATATTAACATGTGCTTGAAATTTCTTTATGTACATGAAGTGCGTTAATTAGTGATTAATCTGAATCGTATCGGAATATCGGGACACTAATATTTCTTCACTCTTTCCTAAGGTTGTTAAGACCGTTAGTTTTTAAGGACCGTTTAAATATAACCATGGTTCCCACTCAGTCGGGAAAACTGGAAAAAGTTGGGAATTCTTTTTAAAAAATTTCTCGGCCTTGAAAGTCGGGAAATAGTCGAGAAAAGTTATGACTAGTCGGGAATTTATATGCCGAAGTAAATGACTTTGATTACGTCTCTGTGGTCATGTTTCGATTCCATTTAATAAAAAAAAAGTTACCAGTTTATAATTGGCTGCGCATGCGTTAAAACTAAGGTCAAATTTTTCGCCTTGCGGCGCGTGGGATGTCACCGCCGCTCGCGTTTGCAATGCCCGTCGAATCAGCGAATTAAAAAACAAAAAAAAACAAATCAATATGGTAATTTTAAGTTGAATGTTTTTAACGTGCAGGGTATCTGTCACTACGAGACCGCACTCGAATTTCCTCAGTCAATCAAACTTGTAATATAAATAGTAACTATTGCGGCCTTGACCGTTGATCACAGCACGCTGTGTGTTAGACCTCGGCAACTATTTAAAAAATTCAGAATTCGACCTACAACAGTGATGACGTGTATATTATATATATACTGGAATATTAAGAAAATTATTTGATTTCACCGTCACGCGCGTGTTAGTCACGTATCTTAATGGTAACAAAGCAACAACTAACTTTTAAAAGAATAATAATTTTTTATTTAATTAAACAAAAACCACCGTCGATTCTCGATACAAACCTTTATTTTCTTTTCTAAAGATATTCGTTTATCTTAAAAAAAATAAAATGATTAATGCATCAGATAATGAATTAAGTTTAATAATAATATAACATGCACTGCGAAATAATGACGATTAAAGACCGATAACGCGATTTTCGAGCACCTCGGGTGAATACATACTCCACGGAGACACGTCAAACTAATTCACACACGGATCAAATTGAAACAAATAACAAGAATCACACAATAGCCGGAAGTCTCGAGGAAAGTGAGATGTCGACACTATTTTGAACTAAAAATGCCAGAGTGCGTTGCTAGGCCAACAGACGGGGATCGAGTTAACCAACGTTAAGTTGCAAATTTGGCCCTCTTTTGTGCTCGAGGTATTAGGTTTTGGCTGCTTAAACAAATCGAATTAACCGATGAGAAAATACTAAGACAAAGAGAGAATTTGGCGGTTCCAATAAAAAACGTCGACTTAATAGGGTTGGCGAGTTAACCGGGCTCGAGTTAAGTGGGTTCGACTGTAATTCTAAATATAAATTCTAAAATCAAAAATGGAAATATGACTTACTAATAATGAAGACAAATTCAGTGGCTCTAAAACATCCTTTTTCTTCTTTTTGCTACCTTCTTTATCAACTTGACGTTTGGCTAAAGAAAATAATACAAATATCTTTTAATTATAATACAGAACAATTTTTAAAAGACAACTTCAGTTTTTTAAAATAATGTCGTTTGGCACAAAGTGATGTTTAGTATCACTGTGTTAAGCAAATATTGATTATGCTATTCATTTAACTTACTGAATGTAATAGTTTTTAACAAGTGACAAGATGTGACATAACTTTTCCTTAGAGGTAGCTTAGTAGTATTTTGTTAAGTCATAATGAAAGGAGTCAAAGCATTCATTGTATATGTAAGGAGTAAAATCATTATTTTTTCAAAATTACATTACATGTATATCAGTTATTTGTTTAGGTCATTACTCATTAGTTTATTTATTATTTCTTTCACAAGTGTTAATTTTTAATAGGTATTAAACTAAAGTATGTTAAAGTAGGTTTTACTGACCTATGGACAACATCATTATTTACAATGAAAACAAGCATATAAAAGAACATTTTCAATAAAGCAAGTAAACAAGATTTTTAAAATATAGGCCAGAAATACAGCAGAATTTTGTTGAATAAAAACTTCAAATAAGGTGAATTAGTGAACATATGTATTATTTACCATAAGGAATTTGTCTTTTTAAAAATCCAAACACAGATGTGCTTTGATTCATTTTAGAACTATGACAATCTTTACCAGTTAAAATATAAAAAAATATAAATTAGCCTTAAAGCGTAATTTAAATTTACTATGGAGACTAATGAATTCAGGTTGTTTTGTTGTTTTATAACGAACTATTTACTCTTTTTTGTGTCAGTGAAGTGTTTATCTCTAAAATCAGCTTCAAGTTCTTTGGGAAATTATTGTTTGGCACGAGTGGCAGTGTGATAAAATCAAATTACAATGCCTTGTGTCAGATCATCCTCACAGATGTTAGTATTGTTATTGGTAATAAAAACAACTATTTAAAGTAACTTTCAAGCTCAAGCTCTCTCTCAGGAGGATCTCAATAGAACTTTCAGGCATTTCTGAAGTGGAGGGTGTTAATCAAAAGTATTATTGTAATTATCCGTCAAGATAGTAAATGGGCCAGTCTTCTTCCAGTGGAACAAGAGAATTTAGTCTTTATAATGCCATTTTTCTTCTGTGTGCTGTTATTACCACATTGAAAGAGTATTGCACATCTATAAAATATAATCACACATATACTAAATATAACACTTAACACATTCTAATGCTATTTTTAAAAGTCTTGAACAATGCTCACAATAGTTACCCGAAAACAATAAAAAAATTATTTTTAAAAGCTTTAAAAATTATAACAGACTACATGTCCAATGATTACGTTTCCAGCAGCATGCAGACAAGTTAGAAGGCATTCATAATTTTCTAATGGAATAATCAGAATAGCTTTGGGTTTTAGTAATAATGTGTAAAAGAAATTTACTCTGAAGTCAAATTTGATAAAATACAGTATAAATTTAGAGTCAGCTCAGAATTGTCAAACCAATTGATATCACAGACTGCATTGCTACATTAGTTTCAGGAGGTAAAAACATTCACCTCTCACATGTCTAAAAAACTTAATTACTAAAATATTTTCATGCACTGCTGGTTTACATAGGAACTGAACATGAAAAAGAGATTTGTTTGTATAATAAAACAGTATTTAAAAAAACATAAAACCACACTTAGATGACAGCATGCCATGGTTTCCCAACGCATGGCTGATGTAATGTACTATATATATACTTGAGTATATGTCGAGTTTTCTTTTTTTCTTCAAAATTTCAAGACAAAAATCAGAGGGTAGAAATCATTTTATAAATGCCATGAGCTTACCATAGCGATGATCTTTGAAGAAATGTAAAATTCCACTTTTATTTAGTCAACTTATACTTGAGATCAATTATACTTGAGTATATAGGATAAGCTCTAATCATTGGAAATAATACAAGCTAAAAATTCCTCCATTCTAACCACTGTCTTTTACTATATTATTTAGGGATGCATGAAGATGTTAGCATCCTTGGAGTTTTTCCACTACTTAACTAACACACTTTAATTTTCTTATTTTGCTCTGTAACTTTGAAAAGGGTCTGCAACCAATAATTATTAAATGTGAAAAATATTGTGCTTGACTTACCTGATCTTGTGTGCGGTGTCAAATTAGAAAGGACCTCATTGGCTATTTCTACAACTTTTCCACTGGCTGATTGCAATAGGTTCTTACATGGGCTCCCTGCTTTGTGGGGTGTTCTTGGAGAACTTTCATTCTGTTCCTGGAAATATAAACATAGGTCACTACCATACTATATATTACTAAATACAATCAGTCAAGGTTTGAAAAATTGTGTTTTATTATTATAACTGCATCATGTTTTAAAATTATCCCTGTAAAGAATTATTTTAAAATAATAATTATTTTATATAATTTTATATTTACCTCAATTGTTTTAAGTGACATTCGCATTGATGGAAAAGCCTGTAAAAATAAAACAATATTTTTATATCATTTTATGACACTATATTTTCATCATAAAATTTAAAAGCCTTCCACATTCCTTTTTTTTTAAAATTCTCTAAACAATGAAAAATATACCTCAGAGTCACTCCCAGAAGACAAGAGCAGAGGAGTTGGAGAATTTTTCACACTACCCTGCCTTTTACGGCATTTTTTAGCAGCAACTGGAGGTGTTGCATCAATTTCAAGATGTCCAGTGGTGTCGTGGTCTTCAACAAAATCCTTTTTACAGCAAAAATTATCTGGACTTGCCATAGTGGGTGGGGGTGAAATACCCTAAATAAAAATAAATTACAGTGACTTTTAAACAGAGCAATGTGTTCTTTATTTATTTTAAAATAGCATTGAAATTCCATTTCCTTCTAGAATGGCAATAGCATGATTCTGACTGATTTCAATCCATGTGTGCTTTACCTCACATGAGTTCCCCCACAGTGCCAAAAATATAAAATTGCTTCATTGGTCTTTGTTCTTTTTTTTATTAAACATAATTCATTTCTTGATGAATTAATATTTTGTCTTAAACAGTTATCAATATTTTAAATGAAAGAAAAATATTTGTTAAATCTAATCAAAAGGACGTTACTTCCCCTTTGCAGAAAACTTAAGTAAGCATGGAGATAGTAATACCACTACCATAGGGAATAAGTTAAATTGTCCAGTTATTACAATTGTGTGTTTTACCATAGCAGACTATGTCAACATAAAGGGAAATCTGGTAAACCAGCGACTGTGTCAATAAGTGAGAATCCCACTAGTATTTGGCCTGATCTACAGTTACCATATCTAGGCAAATCAAAAGTTTGACCATAATTAGGTAACTGTGGGTTAGGTTGGCTAAACTTGAAATATATCAAAGAAATGAAATTAATAAGTCACTGATCAGAGTGTTAAGAAAATAATGTGATCATGGATGTTAAGGGATAAACACAACTAGGGAATCAACCTAGATAAGCAGGACTAAAGATAATACTACAGTACACATTTTTAAATCTAACCCATAAAGATTAAAGAATATCTTTACATATTTGACAAAAAAGGAGAAAATTGTATCCCTAAAACCTTAGATTAATAATTCCTACATACCTGAACCTGAGCCAGCTGTATGGACAGAGTATTGTTGGACTTCTTCAAATCAGCAATCAATGAGTCTTTCATGTTGGTCACAGAAGTTATCTTTTTTGTTAACTCTGCATTTTCTCTTTTGATGAGTTCATTCTATGCAAAGAACAAGATAATTAGTCTTCACTTGACGTTTTTAAAGCATGACTTAAGATTATAATAGTTGGTAATTTAAATTCTAATGAACTTATTTTGGTTACATGAAGTGGTATAGTTAGGCTTGGGTCAGCCAGTATGGTAAACTGTTATCAATCCACTCTGACTTATAATAATGGCAAGAGTGAAAACAAATTAATATAAGGTCTGATGGTCTATATTATGTTTATCCTTTATTGTACATTTCATCCCATATAACATTGGTTCCCAACCCTTTTTGGGTGCCGATACCTTTTTATAAAAGCTATGTGACCCGCGACCCCCATGAAATTTAAATAAGTCATTTTCAATAACGTTTTTACAAAATAGAGCAAATTTGCATTACAGTGAATATTTTTTTAGTTGGCGACCCCCAGGAACCACTGCTATATAACATCTCAACCAACTCGAGAAAATCTCCCTAATGCTCAATAAAGATTGAAATTCATTGTGGTGATGAATAGCCATATTTTGCTTGGCAAGAAACAAGGTGATACCCAGCAACCTCTGAAATATATGCCTCCACTTTTAGTTCCTTTCGTCCACCACAGAAATATTTTCAACACTGATTGCTGTGCTTAGCTTCTGTCCTGCTTAGTATAGTCTACATTCTGAAGAGAACTTAGCTGCACTTCTGATGTCTCATGATTAAATAATTCCACCAATTAGCAAATCCAGTGAGAAATTTGGATGTTGCTTCTGTAACATTTATGGCACACAATCTGCAACAAAACCTATGCGATTTCCAACTGACTGAATAAACCACCCTCAATTGAATTATTTTATCATCACTTTTTTGTTGATCGATTGTTAGTTGATTTTTTTTTAAAAACATTTTTTAAAACTTCTTTTTCATAATGCTGAATAATGACTTTATTTTGATATTTCAAACCAAAAATCTGATATTTTTCCAGAAAGAAGCATAAATTACAAACTATCTTTAGGAACAGAGGAAGTTTGTGTGGCCTAACATTTGTCTAGGAATAACATTATGTCCCTGCCTTTGTACACAAGTGACGAAGCAACACTATTCCCCAGATGCAAATAACTTAAAATAATTCTTAATTTGCGGATTACTTTGCACAAGAAAAGAACCCTTTCAAGAAAAATCAAACAGCATCAAGTAAATATGATTTTTGTTTTAAATTTAATGTCACCCCCTCCCCTCACCCGAGGGGGTGTCATTCAAAGAGTGTTGCAATACACTACTCCCACTAGCTACAAGAATGATCATGTAAAAGTAATTAAGTAAATAACCATACCTCTTGAACCAATACTCTATTTTCTTGCTGTCTTTTACTGATGAGTTGCTCCAACTGTCCAACACAAGAATCTTTTTCATGCTTCCAATTCTTAAAGAAGAGAGAAACATTTTCTTAGATTTGTTTAGTGGAGAATGATGAAAGCTTATATTTTTTATTTTTGTTTGAGGAAAATATTTTACTTTTAAATAATTTAATATGGAAGACAAAGATTTCAGTAAAATTAATTTAAAAAATACTAAATAATTATATTCACCTCCATTTCTTCTCTGTTTCTTTTATTTAATCTTTCTTGCTTCTGTATTTCTTTTTCTAAACCCTGTTGATTTTGAAAAAATATTTTAAAGATTTAATTGTAACCAAATTTCACATATATATTAGTTACCCTAAAAATAGGAGCCAAGTCAATGTCAAAGGTGTAACATTATAATATTGTTTTATTTTGTTGTAAGACCAAAATAAGCAATAATCATAAAAAAGAACATTACAGGTGCTATGTAATTTATTTATAAAATACATTTAGATAGATATAAACCTTTTTGCTTTCAAGGGCATCATCAACAGTTTTTTGCAATGAATTATACTCTTTTTCTTTACCTGTAAAGATACGGAAATATTTTGTAAAGTATAGAGATTCAATTGGATTAAAATTTTTAACTCTAAATTTTCAGTGAACTGTAAAAAATTTTTTTAGCTATCTTTACTTCACACTGAATTTTTTTCTAACTTTGCATTGACACGGAAGCAGTGCAGAACAAAGAACTTTAATTTAATAATCAATCCTAGCAGGTAAATGGATGTGGTATAAGTTAATCTGGAACTTACATTTTAAATCTTGTTTTAGTTTGTTAATTTCTTCCTTAAGTTGAATGTTGGAATTTTCAAGATCTTCCATTTGCTGGTCATGTTTCGTGTTAATGAATGTATTCTTACTGGTCTGTAAAATTTTTAAAAAATGTTCATTAGATAACCCACTTAAAAACATTTCCGCTTATGGGTTACGTTTACTTATCTTTTCAAAAGATTTTAATAAGACACATAAATGCAGAAAAAGAATTTAAATGGACTACAAAATGTTCCAAAATGACTAAAAGGTGTGTGTTAAAATGATTTGACAAGCTTTTTAAAAGAGGAGACAGCATTGAAAAATCATAAAGATTGCCATTTCAAAAGCATTGCAATGATCTTTTCAAACTAATATCATGAGCTGTGCAGCACCACACCTCCAACAAACATGTTGCTTCTTTTCTTTTTAAGCTATTTAGGACTAACTCTAACTGCTTTTCAAAACATTAATAAAACAATTTAATTTTTTTTTGGGAAGATTTTTATAAATGAAATTTGTTGACTTTTTGAGATACAAATTATAATACTAAAAATCATGCATGTCTCTTTTCATGCAATACTAATAATCCTTATACAGTGGGACCCGCTTAAGTCGACGGCCTTGGGGTATGAAAAATGGCGCCGAGATAACCGATCATCGAGTTAAACGAAAACCAATCTGGCGGCAAAATATTAACATGCGCTTAAAATTTCTTTATATACATGATAAGCGTTAATTAGTGATGGGACGATTAATCGTAATCGTATCAGAATATTGGGACCCATTTCTTCACTCTTTCCTAAGGTTGTTAAGACCGTTCGTTTTTAAGGACCGTTTAAGTTTAAATATAACTATAACCCTTTATTGCGTTGGCGCAGTTTTTTTCCCCTAGTACAGAACTATAACGAATTCTGTGATTCCAAGATTGAGCGATATGGTGCGGGAGACAGATTTTGGTATCGTCCCATCACTAGCGTTAATAAATGAGAATGTACATGCACGTGTTTTTGGAGGTATTTTTTACACAAAGGCATTGCCGTTATTTGTTTGTCTATCAGACTATCATGACCTAAATATGACTCATGACAAAAAAGCAAACTCTTCTCTTTAAAAAGGTACTAAAATAAATTAGGAACTCCTTTTGAACCTTCAACTTTGACACATTTTAATTAATTTTAACCAATAGTTAAATGGCTTTTGCACACGGCCACTTCTTATGAATGAAACAATGAGAACAAAGCAGTAGTAATAGAGTCAAAATGAGGTTGAAGGATGAATGGTTGCCAATGACAACAAGTCTGCTCACGGTACATTATGTTATTCCATACGAAATGAAATGTTTTAGACATGTGATTCTGCATGCATCTTTGCTATTGGAGCAATTACGTAATACTCGGCATCACTTACGCGGCCGATAAGTAACATTTTCAAAAGTTGGCGATTTAAGTTAGTAGCACAAGCGGGCTGTGACGTCACCAGCAGACCTAGTGCCCTTGGTTATAAAATATCACATCTAACATTTTAAAAGCTGGTGATTGGTCATGGGAATCGAGATAACCAAGGCTAAGTGGCAAATTTGGCCCTCTTTTGTGCTCGAGGTATTAGGGTTCGGCTACTTAAAATAATCGAATTAACCAAGCTGAAAATGCAAAGACAAAGAGAGAATTTGGCAGTTCCAATAAAAAACGTCGACTTAATAGAGCTGACGAGTTAACCGGGCTCGAGTTAAGTGGGCTCTACTGTAATAAATTTTAAAACTTAAACATATCTTTATTTTTTGGTTAAAAGAGTTGTAGCAAAAACATACCTCTTCTTTTATTATGTTCAACTGTTTTTCAAAGAAAGATGAACTCTCTTGTGCTGTTGCTCTTTCTTTAACTGCTTTTGCTAATTCTTGTTGATAAGAATGGTTATCCTCTGTAATTTTCATCTCTAGTTCACTTTTACTCTTTTCTGCTTCTTTCAATCTATCTTTAATATCATTTAAGTCTTGTTTTTCTCTTTTCATTAAATTCTCTAAATTTTCATATTTGTTTTTTAAGCTTCTGTTTTTATCTTTGAGCTTTTGCAAACTTTCTTCAAGGGCTCCCCTTTCCTCAATAGTCTTTTGTATTTGTTCATATGAACACTTTTCTTTGTGCTCAACCTCCATAGCTTTTTTTTCTATTTGTCGAATTGACTGCACTTTTTCTTCAAGCTATAAAAACAATTAATTTTTTTTTAAAAAGAAGACATCACAGAAAAAGGAGATAGACTCATTAATAAGTAGATATAGAAATAGCTTCTTCACTTAAATGTAATTATATATTATGTGTGTGTATATAGCAGTGATGCGCACCTATGGCACATGTGCCAGTTGGCACGTGAATAAAAAATTACTTCCTTAATCAAACCAGCTAAGCCATATCCCCATTTTGAGGTTTCATTGGAGTTTTGGCCCATAACTAAATAAATAAGTGGGTTTTGGTTGAATTTTGGGCACACGGCCCCAAAAAGGTTGGCCATCACTGGTATATAGTATATGGATGGATATATATATATATTTATATAAATACAGTGGGACCTCTCATAACGAGCAAAAAAATATGTGTAGAAGTTGCTCCCTGAACGAGTGACATTTTGCATAACGTGTTACGCAGAAAGGGGAAGTCCCTTTTTCCCGACATTCATTTGTGAGCCGGGACTTCCGCGCTGTTGTATTTGTAATTTTTTTGTGTGCTAAGTGTAATAACATGTGCTAAAATGTCTTCGAAGAAAAAACCACAAGAAGATAATCATAAGAGAGAAAAAAATAACTGTTGAAATGAAACGTAAAATCATTGACAAGCGAGAGCAAGGTGTGAGCGTGGCAAATCTAGCGCGCACATACAAATTGTCAACATCAACAATCTGCACTATTCTCAAGAACAAAATTAAGGAGACAGATGCTTCAAAGGGAGTGTCAAAGAAACGCTTAAGTATTCTTGATGATGTTGAGTGGTTGCTTCTAATATGGATAAATGAGAAGCGATTATATGGCGAAACTAGTTAAAAAGGATTACTTATTTGTCATAATTCATATTTTTATTTACTTTTTTTGTTTTAAATCTAAATTGTTTTCCAAGTTTTTACACTCTTGAACAATTCATAAGTAATTTATTTGAATAAATGTTAATCAAGTTTTTTGAAAAATGATTATTTTTTCAGCATTGGACGCATTATCGTATTTTACATTGATTTGTGTGGGGAAATTTGTTTTGTTTAACGAGTGTTTCGCTTAACGAGTAAGATTCTGGAACAAATTATGCTCGTTAAAAGAGGTTCCACTGTATTTGTTGTTATTCGATATCCGATATTATTATTTATTTGATTGTTAATAATTGTTACACACCAGTATTGTGTGGTAGGATTGTTAAATTATTTATATTTCAGGTGAATAAATGGAAATAAGTTCAGAGATGCCGTTATGATTATTGCACAAAGCAGTAAATTGTTTCGTTTAACGAGTGTTTCGCTTAACGAGTAAGATTCTGGAACGAGTTATGCTGGTTATGAGAGGTTCCAGTGTATATATACATATATCTGCACAAACTTTGCCACTACAAACATGCCTGTTTATTAATATGAACAACCTCCAGTTCCTTGCTTCCAATAACCTGTTCCAGTTTCTTATTCTCACTGTACAATGACTCAATTTCTGTAAAGAAAAAACACAACCCAACAAACATCACAACTTGAAGATTTTTAAATCAAATGTTTGACAGAGGCTACTGTTGAAAATAACATATCTAAGTCATAAAAAAAATCACAAAAAATTCATTTAAATTTTGATACTTTAATATATTAATGAGACTAACCTTTTTTCAAATCAAGAATGTCATTATCTTGTGTCTGAAGCAGGTTTTCATAGCTGACAATTGTTTCTTCTGAATAATTTAGACCATTCTTTAATTCACATAGCTGCTCTGAGTAAGCTTGACAAGAAACAAAATTCACCAGCATTAAATGTAACTGTAAATAATTTTCTCAGCATATTTGATAAGGTATCACAAAAAATTTTAGTGGGCTTTTTGTGGTTTTAAAGATTTTTTTAAAAAGTGGGAGAAAGAAAGGTAAATGACTCCACAATAGATTTACTCAGTCCTCACAAAAAGCCAGTGTCGAATCATAGCAGATAGAGCTTCATTGTGTAGTTGTGTAAGCCGTGGAGGGAGGTAGGGTGGTGAAACCATGAGTTTATCACACAGGGTGACAGCAACTCTAGTTATACAATTATAAATGGAATATAAAAGAAATTTTGGAGTCGCATTTCTTTAAAAAATGTCACTTCAGATATAACAATTACATTTTAAGAGAAGTTTACAAGGCCCAGCCAGCACAGATTTGCTTTATTGATAGATTTAAGCTCTCATAAAGTCACTCTAGCTCAACACTCTTTCAATAGCATTTTGTGGACTTCCCCAAGATCATCTAACGCTGGATACTAGGATAACACATAATGCAAAGAAACAAACGCACCAACTATCAAAACTGAGAGCATCACTTGAATAGTCCAACACACCTGAGTCTGCAAAGCAGATTACCAAAACTTACACACACACACACAAATTATTTTTTTTAAAATAATCTTTACTCATGCCCAGAAAGAGCCAATAAACCAATTCCAAAGAAAAATGATATGTAAAATACAGTTAACATCCCATCTCAAACACACAGAACCAGAAGAAAAAAAAACAAAGACCACTCTCCAAACATCCAAGTGAGATAGTAATACGTCACCAATCCCATCAACAATGATTACTATTTATTTTACTAATATACATTTTTAAAATAATTATGTCAAATGTCCTTCTGCGTCAGTCAACACCATTTGTTAAAATGAAATGAATGGAAAGTAAAGTAAAGTAACAGTTGAAATTGAACAAAGTTTTGGTGACTAAAATAATTTATTTCTCATTAAAAAATGTGTCCAATTTCAATTACATTGTGACATTAAAGTTCCATAAATACACTTACTTTTCTGAAGCTTTGCTTTTTCCTCTTTCTCAGATTCAAGCGCCTGTAGTAGTTCCTCTGTCTTTTTCTGCAATTCTTCAACCTTGTTATCCTGAAAATGTTAGGAATGATTTTTGGCAAAAGATCATTTATTGAAGAGCATTTTGACAACTTATCTTAAATATGCATGAAGATCTCAAGGGAAGAAACGGCTAAGTGATATTTTTGAATTTTTTTAGTTCTCCCCTGTATCTGATAGAGGATAAAAAATAGATTGCTCTGAAACAAGTTTGATTAAAAAATTATTTCTTTGACCCTATTAAAAATTCAAATATATTTAGTTAATTTATAAGAAATCTGTATAATTTTGAACTTTAAAATGTGAATATCTCAAAACTACAAAAATGTGACATAGCCGTTTCTTCCCTTGAGCTCTTCACATTTTTAGATACGCTAGTAAATGTTTAAAAATTTGAGATGAGCACATTTCTAAATTACTGTACACTTTCCGGGTTATATATTGTAGTAAGATATCTTTCTAAAGCATAATGTGTTAGTGTAAGGGGCAAAAACATTCTTTAGTTCTTTCAGCATTGTATAAAAAACAGCAAACCACAAAGCAGTCTCACACGGGCAGTTAGGGTAGCTATCTCTTCTTTTACTTGATCCAGCTCATTTTCTTTACATGTCAACTCATCTCTAAGCTCTATTGTTTTTTCCGATAGCTTTTTCATAGTGACTGCATTTGTCTTAAGTTGCTCATGCAACTTGTGCTCAAGCTGCAAGGGAAAAAAGACTGAGTTGATAAAATTAACGTTCCTTCCAGGTACTTGAAATTTTCATCAAAAAATTTTTCATTATTGGATTAACTCAATGTGATTTGCTGTTTAAATATTAAAACTAATGTCTAAGTTTACTAAGTTTAGCACTAACCTACCATTTATTTTGCAAAGAAAATCTGGCAGCTACAAAGTTATAATTGTTTATTAATATAAAATATTCAGACATACTTGTTTCATCTTTTCATGACCAAGACACTTCATCTCCCATTCTTCTTCTCTTTCTTTAGCCTTTCTTTCAATTAATTTTTTCTCTCGTTCCACCATCAAAAGTTTCTGAGAAAATTCAGCTGCTGCTTCTTGGTGCTGGCTTTCCATTTTTTCTTTCTGTTTAAAAATTAAAGTTAAAATAGTTCCCTTATAAATGCCACAAGAAAACTAAGTAAACTTAATCTAATCCATTAAAGTTGTTTTTTTTCCACGACAATATTTAACATTACAAAGGTTATCAGATATTTTAAAAATTCATATGAAGTACCAATGATAAAATAAATGTTGAAAAAAGTGATATTCATTTCATTTAAAGAAAGAGCATAAGTCATATATTTTTCTTATATATTATATGCATTGTAGTACTTTTCAAGTTTTTTTTTAATATGTTCACCTGATGTTTTAAAGCTATGAGCTCATTTTGCAGTTCAGTAATAGCTTTTGATTTAGAATCTCCATCACTGTAATATTCCTTCTGCTGTTCTAACAATGAGCTGCACTGTGTGTCCAACTGCTTGATAGACTCTTCTTTTGAAGCCAGTTTGACTCTCACTTCACTGAGTTCTTTCAAAAGCTCGTCTCTAGATGCTATTAAATGTTGCAACTTTTCTCTACTTTCTTTGCTCATCTCTTCAGCATTCTGAAGCTGTTGTCTACATGTGTTCACAATCTTATTCATTTCCTCGAGTTCCTTTTCTGTTTTCGCTTTACCTTGCGTCATCTCATGTAGAAGGGTTTCTTTGCTTGTTAACTGTGTCTCTAATTGGGTCAGATGGACTTCAGTTTCTTTTTTGAGGTCCCTCTCTCTTACTAGTAAATCTTTAAGTTCCTCTTTTTCCAAAAGAATCTCATTAATAAGAGTTTCCTTGCTGGTTAATTGTTGCTCCAATTGAACGAGTTGGCCTTCCTTTTCTGTTTTCAAGTTCTTCTCTTTCACAAGACTATTTTGAAGTTCCTCTTTTTCCAATAGTATCTCATTTATATGACTTTCTTTGCTAGTTAACTGTTCCTGTAATTGGTCAAGATGGAATTTTTCCTCCTTTTCAAGGTTTTTCTCTTCATTTTCCTTCAAAAGGTTAAACTCTTTAATAAGAGAATCTTTCAGTTCTTCTTTTTCTTTGATTATTTTATTTATAAGAGCGTCTTTGTCTTTTAATTGTTGCTCCAAATTAACTTCAATGTCTTTTTTACTATTCTTCTCATTTTTGAGTTCTTCTTTACACACATCGAGTTCATTTTCTAGTTGGGTGATTTTTGTTCGTAGCTCATCCATTTTTATGGCATATTCTTCAATTTCAAACTGAAGTACGCTATCTGTGACATTGTCCTCTGAACGAAATACCCCTAGTATAGATGGACGTTTCGTTTGTGTGCCAAGGACTACATCGTGTATAAATGTATTGGTTTCATTAACATTCTGTACATGCAGCTTTCTGTAAGCAGCATTCAGTGAAAGAAGCTCTGCTTGAAGTGAGGAGATTTCACTCAGGAGGACCTCGACTTGTTGCTTATCCTTTGCAGGTACGTCTAGACTTAACGTCCTGGACACACTGCTGCCCTCAGCCCCATCACACATGGATTCAGAGGTCACAGAACAGACACTCACATCCAGTCCTGGCAGTTTCCTCTTGTTACGCTGAGGCCTGGCCTTGGATGACGTGTCTACTTTGCTCTTCATCTTGGCGAGCTCATATTTCAACCCTTCTATTTCAGCTGTGTAACCATGAATAAGTGCCTGCTCCCTCTTGAAGAAATCCTCCTCTTCTTTCTTCAACTTGCTGCGAAGGGCAGCATTGGCCAATTCTGAATTTTTCAGCTTTAAAGACAGATCAACGGACTGAAAGTTTTCTGAAACAGATGGCGTAGGTTCATGTTTAAAATTGAACTCCACCTCACTGTCTCTTTCACCATCCTCCTCCATATCATTTGTGTTGGGCTCTGATCCATTAGCTTTTTTCTTCTCCAGCTGTCTAACCAAATCCGTTATATTCAGTTGGACGGTAGGTGATTTGCTCTTAGTTAGAGATTGATGCAGCTGTTTGGGCATAGAGTTCATGTTTGACTTGAAATTTTCATTTGCAGCTTTCAATAATATTATTTCTTTCTTAAGTGTGTTCAGCTCTTCCTCGTACTGCGCTATAACTTTCTTTGCCTCCTGTAAATCAACTTGCGTTTGCTTTAGACAATCTGTGGAATTTTTCATTTCAGAAGTCAACTGTTCATTTTCCAGCTGCAAAATTTGGATCTTCCCTTCCATTTCTGATTTCACACACTGCATAGTTTCAAGATCATTGTTAGACTTTTCTAGCAGCTCTATCTTGATCTCATTTTGCTTCACATTCTCTTCAAGCAGTGATAATTTCGCCAGCAGCTTAGTTTTTTCCTGAACTTCTTTGTATGAATCCTGAATTGCTGTCTTGGTCGCATCTTTTGGTGCAGTTATGTCACCAGACTTTAGTGGTTCCATGCTGGCATGACTGTGACTTTTTTCTGAGAAAGCTGAAGACTCCAGATCACATCTGTATTTGCTGTGTTCATCTATTTGACTCATTTGATCCTGCAAGCGCTCAATCTCATCTGAAAATTTTAATGAACTTTTTATTTTGTTAAAATCTAGAAAATTAACTCAACTGCCTCAATGACCCTTTAAAAAATTAAGCATGGTGGACTAAATTTAAATTATAAATCCATACAGTTGAACCCAGTTACATCGCATGGCTTTGGGGGTTTGCATATCATACAGGTAACAGATGACTGAGATAAATTTGAGACACAGATTAGGTTTATCTTGTTAGTAGACATGAAGTGCCTCATAGAGTTTTATCGTATCTATTGAAAATGCTCCTTCTATGACAATACAAAAGTTTTGTGCATCTTAAATCTTATGCTTATCGATGGTTTAAGTCTAATCTTGCATTTTTATAAGTCTTAAATTTTGATAAAGTTTTTGTTCAGAATCTTGTGATTCAAAAAATGTGGGGAGATGGCTGCCTAATTAAGGGGAGGTGTGGGTCAAAATTCTAAAATTTGTATCTAGCGTCCTGAGTGATTTTAAGAAAAATATTCTTATTGGGTATAAAAATATATGTAAATTGCATTAATTTTTTTCCTCAAAAATCTCTTTGGTTTCCATGGAAGCTCAAATAAACATCCGCCATTTTGTTTTTTGGGGTGAATTTCAAAACGCTACGGCTTTTTTAAATTACTAGTTAAAGCTTTCAAATTTAAAATATAGATAATTTATCATGTATTAAAACTTTGAATAACGGGACTTTTCTATGGATGCACTAGTTTAAGAAATAAAAATTCACAAAAAGTGTCTCCATTTTTTAGGTCAAAATAATGGGTCATGGGATACATTTTTATCTGTATTTTCCTTTGTAGGGCAGTTATCAAAAAGTTAGGTTATTCAAATCTGTATTTGTGTCTAAAGATTACACAGTAAAAAAATATGGAGTAATTTGCTCAATAATTTAAAAAGTTATAAGGGTTTAAGTGACCGAAAACATCGAAAGCGGAAAAACTGAAAAAACGACAAAATTTATAGAAAATATCATATTAAAATTTTATTTTTTATAATGACTGGACATAAAATGGTCCATTAACTTAAGCTTGATCTTTCTCATTATTTTCTAGCTCCTCTCATGTTTTGCTCACTGTCCCTTTTAAATTTTTTATTTTTACTCTCCGCGTGTGATTTTCGCTTCTTTGTGCACTAATTTTTTTTAACGCTCAAAATTACTTTATAGTCTCAATTATAAAGCTGAATTTTTATTGCACACAAAAATGATGATCTAACGTCTAAAGTTATTCTTTAACATTTGGAATGCTAAGAATTATACATTGTGACTTGAATTAAAATTGGATTCAAATCACAATAAATAGGTTTCCAAATGAATGTGATTGGGCCTGTGTTGCAGAGAAATAAAATGTCCAAGTAAACTTCTTTTCTGGCAGGGTTAGCTTTAATTTACTATCTACAGATGTATCCTAGGAAGAACCCGGGTAATCTAGCTCTTGTTTTTATTCATTGATTATTGATCCTGTCCCTGTCTAATACTAGTACCTGTCTAACTAATATAGTAAAATAATGCTATTATTACTAGTACTAGTGAAAACAATTCGCTAGCTCATAGAATATTTTAAAAATTACTTGGGTAAAATTAATCATATTAGCAACAGTAGCTGTTAATTTTGCTTTTATTACATGAACATTTTATGTTATTATTATTGGAATTGCTCTAAGAGTAAGAGTACTAAGACGCTTTAGTGACTTTCGCCTGTTCGAGACCAAGTGCCAGACCAACATAATTTTTACGTATTTCACGCTGCAGTGATCAATTAGAAAGTAGTTTACATGGTAATATAATAACATTTTGCTCTAGCAAAAATCTCTGAATTTTATAATATTCAAATATTTTATCTGTACGCATTTTCTACTCAATAAATAACGAGCTTAGATGCTATCGGGTCATGGAATACAACTGTTGTTTATGTAGAAATGGAAGTGAACTGCGATAATTTCCGCTGCAATAACCAATCAAAATGCTTGGTTTATTGAAAGGTCAAGTGTGATTCCTAAGACATGCGTAAACCCCATAAGTAGGTCAAGAAAATATATTTTTTGAACACGAATCGTAACGATTTCTAGGTTTGGTAAAATTTGATTGGTCAGGAATTTATATTTATCTAAATCTGGAAATATCCAGCTTTCCATTGATACCTCATTTGATATGGTTGGACAATTAATGGAGTCGGTAAAAAAAAATGTATTTCGTATCAAAATACGACTTTACACCCCCTTACAGGATTAATGAAATAATATTTTAAAACATGTTCTAATATATAATCATAACATTTTTAATGTAATTTATATTAAAAAATGGCTTTAGAAACAAAATATATCAAAAACTAGAAATACTTAAAAAATGTAATTTTTTTTGCCAAATTCTGACCCGCACCTCCCCTTAACATTACAAGAGGACCAGAAATTTATTAAGATCAACTATTTTTGAAAGCTTTTATTGGGGATTGTGTTTAAAGTTTATGTTTGGTTTTTTTTTGAAAATTCTCATCCTCTATTGATTTTAGATTGTTTTTATATATTCCCAAATTGCTTCTACTGGGCTATTAGTATTGTATTTACTTGGAAATTTTTGTTGGAAGTTAGCCGCTGGTGTAAAAATATAAATAGTAAAATATGGGATAAAGAAATTCCATCCAAATATGCTATTGGTCTTTTTAAACAACTATCCAAATAATAATAATAATAATATATAATTTATATAGCGCTGTATCCCAGCAAGGAACCGGGCTCACAGCGCTTTCCATGGAGATCATAACATACATATAATAATTAAATAACCATTCATACCATAATAACAACATAAAGGACAGTACATTACACATAAGCTACGTTAGTCATTACTCTTTAGAAACACCTACTTGCACAGACCAAAACACAAAAAACAATTTGTATCTTAAGTCATTAACAATGAACTGATTTTTTATTATCTAGTTTATTATTTTGATAAATTTTACTAATTACCTTGTAATTCTTTGCACTCCTCCTCTAAAGAAGAAATTGTTGAGTCTTTAATTTTTATCTTTTTTAATAAATCCTCTTCCAGGGCTTTCATTTCAGTGCCTTTGAGTTGAAACGATGTTTTCAGTTCCTCGCTGGCTGTTTTGGAGTCATGTAACTGCACTTGAAGAACTTTAATAGTGGAAAACTAAACAAGAAATGACATTTTCAATTGAATAAGTAATTTTCTAAGATGAATATATATAGATATACTTTTCTTTTTAAAGACAAATGGCCTGAAACACAAAATTAGATAATAGAAAAAATATAAAAATCTAATTCTTGAAGATCATGAACTTTGTTATATTGCTTGCCTGATTTTCTATTTGATCTTTTTGGATTTTTGTAGTTTCCTTAAGGCTTGTGATTTCAGCCACATGTTTCACGTACACCTCTCCTGCTTCAGCTAAAAGTGATTCCAGCTCTTCCATTTTACTATCCTTAATTTTAAAAATATTAAGTTGTTATAATTTCCACACTTAAATGAGACTATAAAATATTTCAGAAATAAATTTTACCATTATTGGTATAAAATAGGGTAACTTCAATAAAATTTAGTTTTAGGCTTTCAGAAACCGTATCATTTAAGACCATAATGCCAAAGAGAAACTGCTAAATATAGATAGTTTAGACCAAACAAGTAAATTAAGGCTTTTTAAGAGTAATTTAGAAATGAAAATGATTTGAAATCATATTTCATTTGGGTTCTTTAACATTATTTCTTATTGAATTTGTGTCCTTTAAAAAAAATAAGAGCTTGACTACAAATGATAACATAAAATTTTTTAATACTTTGTATCTTTAATGCCCGTAATTTCCATAGGTTTTCCATTTATTTTGATTCTTGCCTTAAGATGTTGAAATTTCCATATAGAAATGAGTAGGCATAGTTTTAAGTCACCTAATTTAGATATCATAGGGTTGATACTAAGGTTGTTAACGGTTAACCAGTCCTTAGATCAGGACCAGTCCCATTTAATTAGGACCGGTTAACCGCAACTTCAGTAAGCACATATTAGCTTATTACCCGGAGTTCGTTTTTGCGTGTTATGGTTAAGATGCAGGGCAGCATATGCGACTAACACGAGCTACGGTGACTTCAAATAGCTTTCTCCATATTCCGGTATATAAATACAGTGGGGACCACTTAACTCGAGCCCGGTTAACTCGTCAGCTCTAATAAGTCGACGTTTTTTATTGGAACCGCCAAATTCTCTCTTTGTTCCTTGCATTTTTTCATGGGTTAATTCGATTTTTTTAAGTCGCCGAACCCTAATATTTCGAGGACAAAAGTGGGCCAAATTTGCCACTTAGCGTGGTTATCTCGATCCCCATGACCAATCTCCAGCTTTTGAAAATGTTAGATGTAATTTTGTATAACAAAGGGAAGGCATCGAATTTCGCTAGGTCTGCTGGTGACGTTACAGCCCGCTTGCGCTCATCTCTCAGCGCTTCTGGTACCAATCGCCAGGTTTTGAAAATGTTAGTTTTCGATTTTTTATAACCAACATTAAATTTCGGCCCTCACGCTGGTGACGTCACAGCCCCCTTGCATTCCGCTCTCTGTGCTGTGTTACTAACTTAAATCGCCAGCTTTTGAAAATGTTACTTATCGGCCGCGTAAGTGATGCCGAGTATTACGTTATTGCTCCAATAGCAAAGATGCATGCAGAATCGCATGTCTAAAACATTTCATTTCGTATGGAATAACAAAATGTACTGTGTGCAGACTTGTTGTCATTGGCAACCATTCATCCTTCAACCTCATTTTGACTCTATTACTACTGCTTTGTTCTCATTGTTTCATTCGTAAGAAGTGGCAGTGTGCAAAAGCCATTTAACTATTGGTTAGAATTAATTAAAATGTGTCAAAGTTGAAGGTTCAAAAGGAGTTCCTAATTTATTTTAGTACCTTTTTATAGAGAAGAGTTCGCTTTTTTGTCATGAGTCATATATGAGCAGGCGGGCTTCAGAGCAGGAAGAAGCACAACGGAGCAAATCTTTAACCTGCGAGTTCTCTGTGAAAAACATCTCCAACACCAGAGTGACCTCTATCATGTCTTTATAGACTTTAAAAAAGCGTTCTACAGAGTGTGGCATGCGGCAGTGTGGGCAACTATGCACAAATTCAACATAAATGCAAACCTCATTGAGGTGATCAAGAACCTTTACAACAGAGCAACCAGCGCAGTACTCTTCAACAGCAAGCTGGGAGATTGGTTCAAGACCACTATTGGTATCAGACAAGGATGTCTACTTTCCCCCATCCTCTTCAACCTCGTCCTTGAAAGGATCATGACAGATGTGCTAGAACAGCGGTTTTCAAACTTTATTTTTATTGTACCACTTGGTAAAAAAATCAAATTTTGGCGTACCACATGCAGCTAAAGTCCGATAAAAAAAAGCAGCAGGTGGGCACGAAGTCCCCTTGCAATTAAAGAAAACATCATACAGACATACAGTACGTTATAGGTATGGGTACTAACTAGGCCTATAAAGGTAAACTTAGACATAGAAAAGTTAATATTTTATTTTATGGAGCTCATTCTGAGTATCAATAAAAAATGAAAATAGAAATGTTAATGTGAGCTGTGAGCTTGTTTAGACGCACACAGATTTGCAATGTCAGGTTTTATGTTTGTTAATTTTAATCGCAAATCTGGTTCAAGTTCAAGCTTTGTTCTGTATTTATTTTTTATTGCAAGCATAGCTGAAAACCCAGTTTCACACAAATATGACGTGTTGAAAGGAATCAGAAACTTTAAAGCTCGATCAGAAATTAATCCATATTCATTCCTTCGCTTCAACCAGAAATCGCACAGCATGTCTTTTTTAAATTCGTTCTTCAATTCACCATCACATGAAATCTCAACAAACTGGTCTCTTTCAAAAACTGAATAATCAGCCGGCAACACCACATCCGAAAATGGATTTCGAATCCATTCCTTATTATCCAACTGTTCAGGAAAATATGATTGAAAATTCAGTATCAGTTGAGAGCAATGCTTCTTAATGTCTTCAATCAAATTAGCATAAAGTTGCAGCTTATTCTCCATCACAAAAGACTCAAGAGAAGAAAATGAAGCTACACAAGATTTCTCAAGATCTGACAAAATGAACTGAAGCTTTTTTACTATTGCATTTATCTTATCCACAACAGTAAATGGAGTGATATTTCTTCCTTGCAAACTCGTATTCAGTTCGTTTAGTTTCCCAAAAATATCCGCCAAATATGCCAAACGCATTAACCACAATTCGTCCAAAAGTAAATGCGATGTTTCAAATTTGCTGTTCAACAGAAACATTTGTACTTCTGAGCGTAGTTCAAAAAGCCGAGTTAAAACTTTCCCTCGAGATAGCCAGCGTACTTCCGTGTGCAAAAGAAGGTTATTGTGTTCACTTCCCATTTCATTTCAAATTATTGTAAACATGCGTGAGTTTAGAGCTCGAGCTTTTATGAAGTTAACTATTTTAACAGCCTGGTCTAAAACTGTTTTTAAAGTGTCGGGCATGGCTTTGGATGCCAATGCTTCACGGTGGATGCTGCAGTGTGTGAAGTTGGCTCTCGGTGCAACTTGCTTAATTTGAGTAACCACTCCACCATGTTTGCCTGTCATAGCAGCTGCCCCATCAGAACAAACCCCAACACAGTTTTTCCAATTTATTTCATTGGCAACAACAAAATCATTAATTTTTTTTAATATTTCATTAGCAGTTGTCCGCTCAGCTAAAGATTCGCAGAACAAAAATTCTTCCTCAACTGCCTGTTCATGTTCATACCTAACATACGTCATCAATTGAGCAAAGTTTGTAATATCAGTACTCTCATCTAACTGAATTGCAAAGTATCTGCTTTTCTGTATCCTTTGAATGAGGATTTTCTTTACTTCACAAGCTAAATCTTGAATGCGTCTGGAAACAGTGTTATCCGACAAAGGAACATTATCAAGTTTTTTGGCAGCATTCTGTCCTAACAAACAAGTTACAATATCTTTAGCAGCAGGTAATATTAGGCTCTCCCCAATAGTGTGTGGTTTCACTGTTTGAGCAATTCGCAAACTGACCAAATAAGACGCTTCCAATGCTTGTAAGTTAATATTGGTAAATGACTTTAAACTTGTCTTACTTAGTTGCATTTCAATTTTTTTTCTTTTAAAAAATTCAAGTGGTTTATCTTTATAAAGGATATGTTTTGTATTGAAATGGCGCTGAAGCAGAGAGGGTTTCATTGAATGATTTGAAAGTTTTTCACTGCAAATGACACATTGAGGCTGGGGTTCATTTTTGTCACCACACCAAGTAAATCCAAAGTATAAATAGCTTTCGTCATACCGTCTAATAATCTTTCGCTGCTTACGAGTGCCATCATCTTCATTCTGGTTAAAATTCAAGCTTTGTTCTCGAGTGCTAGCCTTGGTGGATTCATTACTAACCTTAGCATTGGCCGGTTCTAACTTTCTTTTAAGCGGTTGATTTTTTAACCATTTATCCATTGATGGGTTTAACTAGTGGCTAGGCCAATATTCAAAAAGTTCTCGACCGAACAATCGTGCGACTAGAAATCGTAAGTGGAGGCCTAGCATAAGTAAAGTTGGTATTTCAAACATATAGGCTAGGCCAATATTCAAAAATTTTGCCACTGAACCTAGAATGTATATTCACAAACTTATTAATTATACATTTCCACATTAAAATTTAAATAAACTACGAACACCGCATAAAAGTGCCAAATCTAAAGTCAAACTGATAAGACTACCTCCACAGTCCACAGTATACTATTTACGTCGGTGCTACCTCTACCAGAAAACAGAATTCCTTCGCACAGTTGCCAGTTGGCGCGTTTACAACCATAGATTATTTAATTGTAGAATCAACACTATAATAGGAGATATTCGTATGCAATTGTGTTGGAAGATAGATATTTTTGAGTATAAATAATAAGTATTTATGGAAGAGAATTAAAAGTTTTACAAAAAAAGCAAATTAGAATAATAGGTTACGTAGGGTCGTAGGCCTATGAATTGGCCATCGCCGCCATGTTAATGCACTACTTGGCACATCTGCATTTGATTTTTAGAAATCTGTTGCGTTTGGGAATTATTTTGCTTCAAACTATTGCCTAAATTTGTTCCAATTAAAATATTTTTGTAATTAATACTTACTAGTAAACTAATAAAAAGTTTTTAAAAATAAAATTGTAGCAATAGATACAATCAAAGAAATATGGTCACAATTTAAATTGTTTTCAAAATTTTTCGTGTACCACCTAGAGAGGCCTGGCGTACCACCAGTGGTACGCGTACCACAGTTTGAAAACCGCTGTGCTAGAAGACCATGTCGGAACAGTCAGCATCGGAGGGAGAAGTATAACCAACCTACGCTTCGCCGATGACATTGACGGCCTAGCTGGTAGCGAGGACGAACTAAAAGAATTCCTCGCAAAGCTAGAGAAAACAACAAAGGCGTACGGCATGGAAATCAAAGCAGAAAAGACCAAGGTCATGGCAAATAGTAAATTTACAAGTGAGATTCGGATAAACGGGCAAAAACTCGAAGAAGTCTCCACCTTCAAATATCTAGGGGCCATAATATCCAACGAAGGCTCAAAGCCAGAAATTCTTGCCAGAGTAGCCCTAACAATGGCAGCATTGAGTAAATTAAAGCCCATCTGGCAAAGTAAAAAGCTCTCCCTGAGAACAAAGTTCCGGCTAATGCGCTCTCTGGCGATGTCTGTCTTTTTGTATGGTTGTGAGGCTTGGACGCTCACTGCAGACCTCCAAAGAAGAATCAATGCGCTGGAGATGAGATGTTTCAGAAAGATATTGAACACCCCCTACATAGCGCACATCACAAACGAAGCGGTCCGCAACACAATAAGTACTGTCATTGGCCCCTACGAGGACCTACTCACATCAATTAAAAAGAGGAAATTACGATGGTACGGACACGTGACAAGAAATGGAGGTCTCGCAAAAACTATATTGCAAGGCACAGTCCAGGGGAGGAAGGAAAAGAGGCAGACAAAAGAAAAGATGGGAGGACGATATCAAAGAGTGGACCGGCCTGTCATTCAGCGACTCTCAAAGGGCAGCACAGGACCGGGACAAATGGCGTGTGTTAGTGAGCAGTTCACGATGGTGCCCCAACGACCCAACAACGGGTTAAGGGATAGTTCAAGTTCAAATATAGGTCATGATAGTCTGATAGACCAACAAATAACGGCAACGCCTTTGTGTAAAAAAACCCTCCAAAAACACATGCATGTACATTCTCATTTATTAACGCTAGTGATGGGACGATACCAAAATCATAGGGTGCTTACTGTAAACAAGGCTCCCCAGATTTTAAAATATATAATATAACAGACTACAGACAGTTTACCCACCCCCACTCTCAATCTCCCACACCATATCGCTTAATCTGGGAATCACAGCAATACCATGTCGCGCACTGCGTGGCGGGCAGGATTAGATGAATTTGTTATAGTTATGTACTAGGGGAAAAAAAACTGCGCTGACGCAATAAAGGGTTTATTTAAACGGTCCTTAAAAACGAACGGTCTTAACAACCTTAGGAAAGAGTGAAGAAATGGGTCCCCATATTCCGATACGATTAATCGTCCCATCACTAATTAACGCACATCATGTATATAAAGTAGGGCTGTTATCGATTAATTTAAATTTAATCTTTAACTTTTGAAAAATTAACCATTAATTAATTGTTAATTTCGATTAAAGCCAAAAATAGAAATTTATGACGTCATTAAACTGAACATTTCAAGGTAAGTAACAAAAACAGGTAATTGACTTTTTTTATTGAGTTATTTTCCCTGTCTCACAGACATTGAAAATTAATAATATTTTGAACTAAATTTTATGACAATGTGTTGATACTTGATAGGATGTTTGTGCTGAAGGTGATACGTCAGGGATGTATTTGATACTTTAAAAGAGAATTGTTTATGGCAGTGAACAGTGAACACAGTAAACTTTTTCACCATCTTTGACTTTGCCATCCGCAGTTAGCTACAAAAACATAGTTTTTGCTCAACCTTCCAGTTATATGTTTAAATTTAACTGTGCTGATGCTGTCAGCCATTTTTTTAGATGACGTCTGCCAGTCCACATAAATTAATAAAATTAATTATAATATTACGCTGGAGAAGTTTGTAAGTAAAAAATATATATATTATTATCAATTATTAATTAATAAAAAAAATTTAAAATAATATAAATATTTTCTTTAAATTTTAATCGAATTTTTATCGATTAAAATAATTTTAATCGATAAAAAAATTTTAACGATTAATCGAGAAATTAATCGTTAATTTCCGCAGCCCTAATATAAAGAAATTTTAAGCACATGTTAATATTTTGCCGCCATATTGGTTTTCGTTTAACTCGATGATCGGTTATCTCGGCGCCATTTTTCATACCCCGAGACCGTCGACTTAAGCGGGCCCCACTGTAATATGCACGTCATCACTATTATTTTAGTTCGCCTATGGCTAAAGAATGTTTTTTTAAAAAATTTGCTTAGTTGTCGAGGCACTGTACAAGAGCTAACACACAATGCATTTTTGATGCGAACAACAGTCAAGGCCGCGACTGTTTCCATTTATATTAATTATAGTCTGTTTCTTATAAAGACAAGAAAGCTATAAAAGCATATGACCCCGTGACCTATCGGCATTCTCTGGTCACCAGTTTATAGTCCGTTTCCCGCATCCAAAAAAATTGATAGGCGCGAGCCGCTTAGTGAAGTACCTACGAGAGTCATTTGATAGACGTAGCAAAAATACAGGGCGATTAATCGGTCCTCAAATTTGAGTTCGGTCATTTAGTGACAGTTTTCCTGCAAGTCAAAGGCATTTGACGTAAGCTTACCACATTAATATCAAAATTGATATTTTCTTTTAAAAAATGTAATTGTTATGCGTTGGAAGGGGAATACGGTGAGTTTAGCTCAAACCCTATTGGAACAGGAAGGATGGCGGGATCATCGTGTGCACCGCAAAATTCAATAATTTTGAAGAGTTGATGATTGAAAAATAATATGGTATTAAAATAAATTCCATTTTATCATCACTGTTTACTCCGTAAGCTTTATAATTTTATTATTATTTTTTTTTAATTCGCGAGTTGACCGGCATCACACACAAGAGATGGAAACTTGATGTCCCAACGGACGAAGCGAGGCGTGGATTTTTTAAACTTAGGAAAAATAGCTCACTAACTTTAACGAAGGGTTTAACCAGTCCTCTTATTTAGAACGGTTAATCACGAGTCACGCTAGCAGGGGAAGCTGGCGTTTGATGCCACCATTAGACGACACGAGGCGAAAACATTCTCTCGTGGGTTCTCAAAACATAAGGAATATAGGGACTTGCTGTTAATCGGTCTTTTTTTAAGGGTTAACCGGTCCTCAAAAACGAGTGGTCTTAACAACCTAGTTGATACACTTCAACCAGATTTGGTCTAAGAGGAATTTTTTAAAAGACTAAACTTAATAATTAGTAAGGAATACCTTGAGTTTGCAAGCTTCAGTTGCTTCTTGTAGTTTTTTTGTCAGTGTCTCAATTAGAACAGAGTCCCCAAGACTGGTAGAATCTTCAGCAATCTAAATATAAAATTAAAACCAAAATATGTTAAGAAACTGAAGCAAAAGTTTGTTGGGTTTTTTTATGACAGCTTAGTTTGTGATGATTCAGCTTAAGTGAAATGAACATACCGAATTCTTTGAGTCCTTCAGATCTGCCAATTCTTTTTGTAAATCTGCAACTGTGGCTTTAAGTTCCTGAAAAATAAAATATTCAGTACAAAATGTTAAATTTGTTCAATCATAACCTTTAGATAAATGTATGTCCAAAAAATGGTTCTAAAAATATACATTCAAAGTATTTATAAAGCTCAGTGTTTTTTATTATATGTAATAGGTTAGTGGTAATGAAAAGCAACTAATCCAAATGATCATACACATGGTCCCTGAAAAGTTTTATTGATATCTTTATTACAAAATCCGGCTACTTAAAAAATCATTAAATGAAGAGATAAAGATTTAAATATGTCTTCATATTCTTTTGAGACTACCATTTGATGTGCATATCTTTTTAAATGGGGAAAAAAGAAATGTCTGTCAGCTGCCTTTTTATTCTGTATTTTTGTTTATACTGTTGCATAAGCTACAGACAAATTTGTGAACTCATACATTTTCAGAGACTCTTACTGTATACGTCTGTATGCAAGATATAAAAGACCCCCTCCCCTATGGAATAGTCTTTTTTTTTAACCATGACAACTGGTTTGCTCTTAGAAAAGAAAATAACAAACTTGTGTACAAATGTGTTTACAGCTTTCACTTGTCAATTAACTTTTGATAGTTTAACATAAATAGCTCAACAAACCTCAACTTTACACTGCTCCTGGAAGTAGAGCATACTTGATACCCACTCATCATCTTCATCAACTTTTCTCTGTATGCGCTGAATGCGCTGTTCATAAACTTCCATTATTCCTTTGACACGTTCATCTGCAATGTCATTGGTCTCCTCCCTCGTCTCCTTGAGCAAAGCACTAAGAAACGCAATCAACAAAAGCGGAATTTTAATTAAAATGCTAACAGCTCCTTTTGTCACCCACGGGAGTATCTAATTATTAGTCAGTGTCTTTACTAGAATTTAGCAAATAAAATCTTACTTGTAAGTTTCTCTAAGGTCATCTAGTTGTTTTATCATGATGTCTGTGACCTCCTTCCTAATACTATATTCGAGATCACCTGCTAAATTCATCTCTTCATTCAACATTTCAGCAAGTCTTTCGTTCCTATGCTCCAAAGCCTGTAATCATTAGGTAATCCATCACTATTCAGTTAGAAACAACTTTCATAGCTTTTAGAATTTATTACACTACAAAATGCCAATTATGAATTACATTTCTTCTTAACAAGTAACTTAATCTTTTTTAAGAATTATTGCCTAACTTGTCTTTCTTTATCTAAGAAATTAAGGCAATAAATTTTGTTCAAAATTGGCAATAGCCATTTTAAACAGAAAAAAATATATACAGTCGAAACCGGTTAAGTCGACGGCGTTGGGGTATGAAAATTGGCATCGAGATAACCGATGATCAAGTTAAAACGAAAACCAATATGGCGGCAAAATATTAACATGCGCTTGAAATTTCTTTATATACGTGTAGTGCGTTAATTAGTGATGGGACGATTAATCAGAATCGTATCGGAATATACGAAATATCAATATTATGTTAAATTATGTGATATATTATATTATGCGAAATGGAACGTCCTTCCGAGTATGATTTATGTAAATGAATTAGTGACTCGGCTCTGACGTAGGCTCTAGTTCTAGTTCATTTGCTCGTTCGTCCTTGAACTTTATTATATCATGCTATTTACTACTATTACTAATGATGTAATTATAATTAAAGTCATAATCTTAGTGTAAGTTTATTACTAATAAATACCAAGGCATTTATTTGTATAAGGACCAAGGAAAACAATCAATATTCAAATAAATACAATGTATATTTGTTAATAATTGACTACTATTATAGGTACTTCGACAACCTGCGCGCGCCGATCATTTTCGGGGTCTGGAAATCGGCTATTTCCGATCGCCCTGGTTCATTCCGGTAGGCCACAGGGTCAATCGGTAATCTCGTTTCCATTGTCTATATAAGATGGGAACAATAGGTATTCAAGTGCCATTTTCGTTAATTTGAGGACGGCTCCCATTCTGATCGTGCTTTCATAATCAGATTCTTAGCGCTTGGACTATTACGCTAGGACTAGTGTTTACCGTAGTTACGACTATCGAACGACCGCTTACACTTTAAAAATGTTTAGGCTTATTTATTTAAGTTTTAAGTCTTCGGAATTTAAATAATTTATTCAGCTGCAAAACTAAGTGTAAAGAAATATTTTTTTGCAAAACAATTGCACCTAGAATATCATTTTTAGTGAGATCAGAGTATCAAAATACACTGTTGTAGTGAATCTTTCAGAAATGTTTGACCGGAATCTAAAAATAGCCCAATGACCGAATGAGTTATGACGTTTTTCGGTCTTAGAAATGACTAAGTCTATATGACTCATGAAAAAGCAAACTTTTCTCTATAAAAAACGTACACAAATAAATTAGGAACTCCTTTTGATTTTGAACCTTCAACTTTGACATACTTTAATTAATTCTAACCAATAGTTAAATGGCTTTTGCACACGACCACTTCTTATGAATGAAACAATGAAAACAAAGCAGTAGTAATTAGTCAAAATGAGGTTGAAGGATGATGAATGACCCCCTTTCCCGTCCATGATGGACTAAGGGCAAGTGATGTAGCGTTCACAAGTTTTTTAGCCACCACTAACGAGCAGGGGAATGTGTGGTCAGCACAATGCCCCAGAGGCTGTGTGTCACGAATGACCAATTTCCCCCCTTTAACTTGTGAGCTGCGCACGGTGGTGTGTTTAGTTGTGGTATTAGTGTAATTATTTAGTCTGTACGAAAGCGTGCGTAATAGAGTTGTTTGTGTTGACGTCATAAAAATGTGTGTAGAAGAGAGGGGATTTTCTGAGATATAGTGTGTTGTTAAAAGGGGATTCTGCCATTAAATCTTGTTTCTGTAAGCGGTGTCCTACTTATTTCTTGTGTAAAGGAGGTTATGAATCTGGGAGCAAGCGATCAAGATTTAAATAAGAGGACACTTGTGACACCGTGCCAGTACCTGGGCTCGAACCCGTGATCTGCCTCGGTTCGATAGTCCAGTGCACTACCACTTCGCGATGGTCTAAGTGGTAGCGCACTGGACTATCGAACCGAGGCAGATCCCTAGTCGCGGGTTCGAGCCCAGGCACGGGCAAGGCCTCTGGGGCATTGTGCTGGCCACACATTCCCCTGCTCGTTAGTGGTGGCTAAAAAACTTGTGAACGCTACATCACTTGCCCCATAGTCCGTCATGGACTGGAAAGGGGGTCATTGGTTGAAGGATGAATGGTTGCCAATGACAACAAGTCTGCACACGGTACATATTGTTATTCCATACGATCCCCTCAGCTTACAATTACAATGGACTTAGAGTGGTGGTGGGTAAACTGTCTGTTTTTTTGCGTTATTTGTTTGATGAAGCTATCGGCATGCTATAAAAATGTACATACATGTTTGCTAACAACAAAAGGTAGATGTGCACCAACTAACAGCAGAAATTTACAAATTTAAAATAAAAACCAACGTCGATTATCGATAAAAATTTTTTATTATATTCTCCAACATTGCAAACACAAAATTCGCGAGTCATTTCACTCTGACACAGCTCTGAAAAGTATCTGAACGCAAGCGGGCTGTGACGTCACCAGCAGACCCCGGTGAGGCAGAAAATTGGTCCCTTCCCTTGGTCATAAAAAAATCATAGCTAACATTTTCAAAAGCTGACGATTGGTCATGGGGAATCGAGATAACCAACGTTAAGTGGCAAATTTGACCCTTTTTTGTGCTCGTGTTGAGGTTTCGGCAACTTAAAAAAATCGAATTAAAGACGAGAAAATGCTAGGACAAAGAGAGAATTTGGCGGTTCCAATAAAAAAAAACGTCGACATAATGGGGTGGGCGAGTTAACCGAGCTCGAGTTAAGTGGGTTCGACTGTAATTGATAAGCTATGTAAGGACCCTCCCTTCTTGCAACAAAAACACAGCTATCTTGTAGATTTGGTCTAGCATCATACTTTGATATATTGCTGCATTTCCTTGACACTCTGTTTACCAGTGTCTTTATTTTCAATACTTCCGTCATCTGAATCATCCTCCTCATCATCATCGTCTGGGAGAGGGTCATCTTGGGCCTCAAGTAACACTTTTTCTGAGGATTCTGTTGTCAAATAAAATGGCCACAAAGAATAAGTCACTGATATATTTAGTGCTTTCAATTTACATGTTTAAAAAAACTTGAACCCATGACCTTAAATAGTGAAGTTTTTTTCCTTTTAAGCAGTTAAATAGTAGCACAATTAACTCACAGCTAAAAGGTCTTTTCTGATAACTCCCAAAACGATACTTGACTTATCAGAAAGTGTATACTGGTACTTACTTAAGCTTCTTAATTCATATTATAATAATTCGTTTAAAACACAGGCAAACATTTTATTTTATAATAATAATTGAGAACTTATATAGCATGGTACCCCAGCTAGCAACTGGGCCCACCACGCTTTACATAAAAATAGTAACATATTTTTTATTCATGCATTTAATTTAAAACATTCATTACCTAATTAAACTAACATATAGTTGTTACATGATGGTACACATGGTTTATCAGTCAGCAGAGAAATGTTTGATTGCTAATTTGAAAAGTAAAGTTTGAAAAGATGAGTTTTCAGTGCAGTCTTGAAGGCCTTAGTAGTAGGAATATTACAAATAAGTAATAGTCGAAAATTCCATTGTTCGGGGGCAGAAGAGCATAGCCGGCTAGAAGGTGAGTAGACAGAAAGAAGTTCAGTAATAAAGGAATGATACAAAAAAGACTTGGTAGCAAACACAATTGCACTTTCAAGAATGTGAGCTAATAAACAAAACTATTTTTTTCAAATACCAACCTTGTGACTCCCAAGCTATTGAACCTCTTGGCATCGGTAGAATTTTCTTATCTTTGATTGGTTTTGGAGGCTCAATGTATTTAACTTGTTTAGCTATGGCAGAAAATTTAAAGACCTGAAGAGTGTCATCAAACATTGACATACACTGGCTGACGTTGACAATCATAGATGCTCTTCCATAGCCATTAAAGAAATTTTGCAGAAGCCTGGTTAGCTTACTGTCTCTGAATGGAACCAACCTTTGCTGATCCCTATCAAGTAAAGGAAGAAAGTGATAGTGCATTTACTGTATTTACTAACAAACCAAGTTATATTATCAGCAAACTCAAAGAATATAAACATTATTCAGCAAAACCTGTTAAAACAGAAAACCAAGTGATTCTTCATTGTGTTAAAAAATAGCGTCTCAAAAAGTTAATAAAATTATGAATGCAGATTTGTTGATGCAAACCTTTTTAGATATTTATATTTAACATTCCTGGGTCTTGAAGAAATCTATTCTTTCATCAGCTACATTTCAGGTATCAAGGGGTCCAAAAAAGTATTTATCATTAAAATATTTTTTTTTAAATACTATCTATATGCAAATGGAAAGACAATAAACAGATATTTGTATTCAATTTTTTTTTCTCTCTTCTTTTCTTGCAAAAAAAAATAAATTTTATAGCAAAATTGACAGCCAATTGGGATTAATTGGTTTTGAAATAAGATAATGACAATTTAAATACTAATTAAAAAAGCAATAAAATGACACAAATGCACTTACTCACAATACTACTTTCAAACAAATTTTGTAACAATTTAAAATAAATGATAAAAGACAATGACAAATACTCAAGTACAGATTAAAATTTACTCACGTTCACAATTACTTTTTTTTTCCTCTAAATATATAGTAATATATTGATACTGTCCCCCATGGACCACCTTGAGCTCAATACTTTTTTATAATAAACAATTTAAATGAATATTTTTATTAGTTTTAAAATAGTTTGAATATCCAAAAATAAAATTTCAGAAAATTACTTGTGTAACTGATTATGGCGCAAAGTTTCAATACATCGTCCCAGGGTCATCAGTGAAGCATTTATGTTACCAGCTTCTTTCAAGCGGTCACCTGTAGCTTGAGTTTTAGAATACCTCTCAGACCCAGCAAGATCACACAAGGACAGCCTTAAATTAAAAAAAACAAAGACACAGACATTTAAATTTAATACATAAAGAATATGAGCTTTGTTGAATAACTGATTGTTGATCAATGGCACCAAGGTTAAAATAAAGCCAGATCTATCCTTTAAAAGTTTACACAATAGTAGCATTAAAATAACATGTTACTTACATGCTCACTCTTGGAACATCATCCACTATTCGCACAATTTTTATGTTGAAAATGCAGTGGCTAGGAGAAACAAATAAAAAAAGTTAAAACTTTGCTGCAATTACCATAGAAGTGTTATCCAGTCTTTCAAGCATAATAATTAAAAACATGTTGAAAACAAAAATTGCTTGAAAATCATTTTAAAAAATAATTCACCTTCTTGAGGAGCAATGATTAAGTCGTGTGCATGCTGTCTGTAAATTACGTTGACCAATAGTCAGCAATCTGTAAGCTTCATCGGCAGAGTCCACCTGAATTTCTTTTAAACCTAAGTAAACAGATCATTAATATTAAGGTCTTTAAAATTAGTTCCAACAAAAACTTCATGAAATAATTAGTTCAATTTTAAATATTATATGACATTACATGGTTAACCAAAATTGTTTCAATAATTGTGCATTAAATGTAAATAAAATACCTGTGACTTCTTTAATTAAATTTTAAAATAGTGGCCTGATTAGATATATATTTATCATCATAGTAGGAGACGGTTTTCAAGAATAAATATTACCCTTCACCAGCCAATGATTTTTAAGCAAATATGACAGCCCTAATTACCATTACACAAAACCCTAAATTATTCAGTTCATAAATGTGGTGTAAATAAAAAAAATTCTTAAAAAAGACTGAGTTTATACAACTACAAAATTTCAATAGACTGTATTTGGAAGACAAAAATGTAATGCATTTTTGTCAAATAATCACTTACTTCAAAATTATTAAATCTCTAAAAAAGTGCAGACAGTGTGTTTTATGTGCATCCTTTTAACAATTAATTTTGGCTGCAGTCACTATTGATATACAGTCGAACCCACTTAACTTGCCCACCCCACTATGTCGACGTTTTTTATTGGAACCGCCAAATTCTCTCTTTGTCTTAGCATTTTCTCGTAGTTTAATTCAATTTTTTTAAGTCGCCGAAACCTCATAACACGAGCACAAAAAAGGTCAAATTTGCCACTTAACGTTGGTTATCTCGATCCCCATGACCAATCGCCAGCTTTTGAAAATGTTACCTATGATTTTTTTATAACCAAGGGAAGGGACCAATTTTCTGCCTCACCAGGTTCTGCTGGTGACGTCACAGCCCGCTTGCTTTTAGCTCTCAGCGCTGTGTTGCTTCTGGTACTATGGCAATCACCAGCTTTTGAAATTCTTAGTTATTTTATAACCAACAAGGCCACGCAAAAAGTTTCAGCCTTGCATGGTGTGCTGGTGACGTCACAGCCCGCTTGCGTTCAGATACTTTTCAGAGCTGTGTCAGAGTGAAATGACTCGCGAATTTTGTGTTTGCAATATTTGAGAATATAATAAAAGTTTGTATTGATAATCAACATTTGTTTTTATTTTAAATTTGTAAATTTCTGTTGTTAGTTGGTGCACATATACCTTTTGTTGTTAGCAAACATGTATGTTCATTTTTATAGCATGCCAATAGCTTCATCAAACAAATAACGGCAACAACAAAAAACAGACAGTTTACCCACCCCCACTCTTAGTCAATTGTAAGCTGAGGGGATTGTATGGAATAATAAAATGTACCATGTGCAGACTTGTCATTGGCAACCATTCATCCTTCAACCTCATTTTGACTCAATTACTACTGCTTTGTTCTCATTGTTTCATTCATAAGAAGTGGTCGTGTGCAAAAGCCATTTAACTATTGGTTAAAATTAATTAAAATGTGTCAAAGTTGAAGGTTCAAAAGTTCAAAAGGAGTTCCTAATGTATATGTGTACGTTTTTATAGAGAAGAGTTCGCTTTGTCATGAGTCATATAGACTTTGTCATTTCTAAGACCGGAAAACGTCATATCTCATTCGATCATTGGGCTATTTTTAGATTCAGGTCAAACATTTCTGAAAGATTCATTACAACAGTGTATTTTGATACTCTGATATGAAAAATGGCGCCGAGATAACAGATCACCGAGTTAAACGAAAACCAATATGGCGGCAAAAAGTTTAAAATGCGCTTGAAATTTCTTTATAATTATATACATGATGTGCGTTAATTAGTGATGAGACGATTAATCGGAATCGTATCGGAATATCAGGACCCTAATATTTCTTCACTCTTTCCTAAGGTTAAGACCGTTCATTTTTAAGGACCGTTTAAATATAACGTAATGGGGGTGAGACTGCAATCAATTTAAATAATTTAAATATAACCCAGGGTTCCCACTCAGTCGGGAATTCTTAAAATAATTTTCTCGGTCTTGAAAGTCGGGAAAAGTTATGACTAGTCTGGAATTAATATATATATATTTTTTTGCCGAAGTAAATGACTTTGATTACGTCTCTGTGGTCATGTTTCGATTCAATTTAATTTTTTTTTAAGTTACCAGTTTATAATTGTCTGCAAATGCGTTAAAGGTCAAATTTTTCGCCTCGCCTCATGGCGCGTGTTTGCAATGCCCGTCAAATCGGCGAATTTAAAAAAAAATTAACATATCAATATGGTAATTTTAAGTTTAATGATTTTGACGTGCAGGATATCTGTCACTATGAGACCGCACTTGAATTTCCTCCGTCAATCAAATGATACGTGTAACATGTAATATAAATAGTAACAAATGCGGCCTTGACCTTATCAGAATTCGACCTACAACAGTGATGACGTGTATATTTTATATCTACTAGAATATAAATTGATAAAGAAAATGATTTGATTTCAACGTCACGCGCGGGTTAGTCACAGTCACGTATCTTACTGGTAACAAAGCAACAACAAACTTTTAAAAGAATAATAATAATTTTTTATTTAATTATATAAAAACCACCGTCGATTCTCGATACAAACCTTTTTCTTTTCTAAAGATATCCTTACAAGCTACACAAATACATTACCCACCCTGTCCCCTCAGCTTACAATGGACTCAGAATTCCTTCGGTAACTTGAGTGCTAATCGGACTAACCAACAACAATGGTGTGGGAGATTGAGAGTAGGGGTGGGTAAACTGTCTGTAGTCTGTTATATATTTTTAAATCTGGGGAGCCTTGTTTACAGTAAGCACCCTATGATTTTGCGTCCCATCACTAGCGTTAATAAATGAGAATGTACATTTACATGCACATGATTTTGGAGAGTTTTTTTTTACACAAAGGCGTTGCCGTTATTTGTTTATCATGACCTATATTTGACTCAACAAAGGATGAATGGTTGCCAATGACAACAAGTCTGCACACGGTACATTTTGTTACTCCGTACGAAACGAAATGTTTTAGACATGCGATTCTGCCTGCATCTTTGCTATGGGAGCAATTACGTAATAGTCTGCATCACTTATGCGGCCTATTGCCGAGTATCTCAGAGTATTAAAAAATCGGCCGATGTCAAGTGGCCAAACAGATCGGTTCAGCCCTATCGATAAGAACATTTTCAAAAGCTGGCGATTTAAGTTAGTAACACAGCACTGTGAGCAAGCGGGCTGTGACGTCACCAGCGAGGCAGAAATTTTATGCCTTCACTTGGTTATAAAAAAATCACATCTAACATTTTCAAAAGCTGACGATTGGTCATGGGGATCGAGATAACCAACACTAAGTGGCAAATTTTGCACTCTTTTGTGCTCGAAATATTAGGGCTCGGCGACTTTAAAAAATCGAATTAACCGCTGAAAAAATGCAAAGACAAAGAGAGAATTTGGCGGTTCCAAAAAAAAACGTCGACTTAATAGAGCTGTCGAGTTAACCAGGCTCGAGTTAAGTGGGCCCCACTGTATATATATACATATATATTAGGGCTGCGGAATTTAACTATTAATTTCTTGATTAATCGTTAAAAAATTTTATCGATAAAAATTCGATTAAAATGAAAGAAAAGAAAATATTTATATTATTTTTAAAATTTTTATTCATAAATAATTAAATATAATTTATATATTTTTTTACGTACAAACTTCTCCCGCGTAATATTATCAGGCCTGCCAACCAGCCAAGAAAAAAAATCTGTAGAGGGGTCCACGCGCGGCGTTGCAGCACCCCACTGCGCTGGTTTAAGAACTACATACTAAATAAATATAAAGCAATAAGTTAAATCCATTATCTTTTAATTTAAGTGTCTACAGAACACCACAGAATACTGGAAATGTTTACATTGCATTCAGATACACGAGAGAATAACCATGTTTTTCACATATGAACAGAGGCTGCATAGAGTTCAGCTTTCCAGCATTTCCCTAGTGGCCTTTTTGAACTTGAACAGTTCTTTCGTCAATTGAAGTTAGCTTTGCTTTTAGATAAATATTAGTTTTTAGTTAGAAACTTTAGACTTTAGAAAGAGTATCATTCATCTGAATTAACCAAATTAATGATTGCTCTTGTTTCATTGTAATTTTTCTGGAAACATTTCTTTGAATCTGGCATTAAAAAGATAGGTATTAGAAAAATCTTTATTTCTTCCAAAAAGTAGGATGGTAAATAAAACTTTCCATCTCATATCTGAATTTCCTATTCCTTCAACAATAATAACAAAGTAATTGTTAACAGATGTAGATTCATTACTTTTACTTTACTAATCAGCAGTTGTGATTTTTGCATTAAACTATTTTTTTATTGTTATTGAACCCACCACTTTCAAAAGATAATTAGGTCTGGCACAGATTGCAAATGTTTCGCCACGGCCACAGGCGAGTGTTTTTCCAAATACTGATACTGTTTCGAAAACGAATGTCCCAATGACGTCTTTTCTTTATTTGTTTAGTTAGACTAGTCTTAGTACTAGTACAAACACTCTGAAGCTCAGTCACTGGAAAACCGTTTTTAGCAGCGTTCCTTACAAATGTATCCTTTTTTTTTAAAGTCACAGAACAGCTGAATTTTTTTTGTTTTATTATTAGGCTGGTAAAAGGAATAATGTACGATCAGATGGCCAACGAAGAAATAGACATCGCGGTTTGCTTGGATAACGGAAGTACAGGAAAAAACCTAGGAAGTGGCATTTTCATTTTCGAAATACATCACCGCCATTATTAGTATTAGCTTTTTCAAGTATCAACACATTGTCATAAAATTTAGTTTAAAATATTCTTAATTTTCAATGTCTGTGAGAAATAATCAGTTTAATGACGTCATAAATTTCTATTTTTGGATTTAATCGAAATTATCGATTAAGTAATCTATAATTTTTCAAAAGTTAACGATTAAATTTTAATTAATCGATAACAGCACAGCCCTAATATATATATATTCACACACACATAATAACGACACAAAAATATAAAGCCAGTGTTCATCCTTCTATGGGTTTATTGTAAGGAATTAAAGAATAGCTATTTTTACCTTTAACATAAGGATTTCCATTTCTGTCATCACATATTCTTAAAGAAGGGCGTTTTGCATTTTTCTTGGTAGGTAGAGGTTCAAGCAAATCATAAATCTGTTCATTGTAAATCTCTGCAAAGCTAACCCAGACACAAAACAGAATCTTGCCTTGATCCTCAACTTCAACTTTTAGTTGCTCACGAGCTCGGTTTTCCACATCTTTTAACAAATTCTCAGCACAACCAAGGGTACCTGTTAAAAACAGAAATTTTACTTTTTGTCTATTTTAAGTGTTAAAAAAGTTAATTGATATGATTTGTATTTGAGAGTTTCTAACTTAACTGGCCAACCATTTCTTTTACCATAGCCACAGTAGGGGTCTACCGATATGCATTTTTGCCGATATTGCAGATACCGATATTACCGTTATTTTTTTGCCGATATGAGTATTTGTTAGGACAAAAACCAGCGGTCATATTTGATGACGTCATTCTTAAATTTATCACTCATAATTATTTATCTTTCAAATTAGGGGGCTACCGATATTCATTTTTGCTGATATTACCAATATTTTTTTTCCTATATGAAAGCCGATGTGAGTATTTGTTGGGACAAAAACCAGCGGTCTTATTTGATGACGTCATTCTTAAATTTATCACTCCTAATTATTTATATTTTATATTAGGGGTCTACCGATATTCATTTTTGCCGATATTACTGATATTTTTTTCCGATATGAGTATTTGTTAAGACCAAAAAAACAGCGGTAATATTTGATGACGTCATTCTTAAATTTATCACTCGTAATTATTTATATTTTGTAATTTAGGGGTCTACCGATATGCATTTTTGCCCATATTACCGATATTTTTTTCCGATATGAATATTTGTTAGGACAAAAAAAAACAGCGGTCATATTTGATGACGTCATGTGTAATTATTTATATTTTATAATTTAGGGGTCTACACTCTACCGATATCCAGTTATGCCGATATTACCGATTTATTATTTTTTTTCCGAAACGAAGTTTCTGATGTGTTTACAAGTTCCAGATCATGACCTACATAGGACTCATGACAAAACGAACCGTCCTTTATGAAAATGTACAAGCAAAATTAGGTACTCCTTTTGAAACTTCAACTTTTGACTCATAATTATTAATTCTAACCAATAGTTTAATGGCTTTTGCACACGGCCACCTTTTATGAATGAAACAATGATAACAAAGCAATAGTAATAGAGTGAAATGAGGTTGAAGGATGAATGGTTGCCCATGACAACAAGTCTGCACACGGTACATTTTGTTATTCCATACGAAACGAAATGTTTTAGACATCTGCGATTCTGCGTGCATCTTTGCTATTAGAGCAAATTACGTGAACCTAATGTTTACATGTTATCCATTTATTAGAGCAATTACGGTATACTTGGCATCGGCACTATTTACACAGTATTTCCGAGCATACGAAAATCAGCCGATACCTAAAAAATATCATAGCACATGGCACACTGTATCGTGGCTGTAGATATATCGGCTGGATATCGGTAGACCCCTAGCCACAAGCCACTGAGGATACTTTGTTTTATAGTAAAACAAGATATGAATTTATTAAAATTTAAATTATCTTGCTTAAAGTAAAGACTTTTATTTACAGACAGAAAATTTATTAAATAAATACTTTAAATAAAAAAGTAACTTGCTAATATTTGTCATTTGTAACATATTTTAGGACTGTTACAAAAGTGCAAGCCTACTGTTAGTTAATTGGGGATATGCTAATTAAATTGGATTTGATATAATTTGGGAACTGATTTTAATTTTATGCAGATGCTGTGATATTAATTATAAGAAATATAAAACATAATTTAAATTAAGGTTGTTAATGGTTAACCGGTCCTGATCTGGACCGGACCCGTTTAATCAGGACCGGTTAACCGCAACTTCAATAAGCCTGTATAATACGGCGTATTAGTTTATTACCCGGAATTAGCTTTTGTTGTGTTACGCTTCAAATAGCTTTCTCCATATTCCGGTATATAGATAATATACATTTCGTCACTATTAGTTTACTTCGCCTACAGCTAGGGAATGATTTTTTTTAAATTTTAATTTGCTTAGTTGTCGAAGCACTGTACAAGAACTAGCACATAGTTCGCGTTTGATGTCAATGTCGCTGACTGTTACTATTTATATTACGGGTTAATCAGTTAAATGAAAAGGCTTTATGAAGAAAAAAAAGTAATTTGTCAAAAGTTATAGTAAGTAAAAGAAAATAATTATAAACTTACCTATTCTCAAAACAAAGAATTTCAGCTACAAACACTAAATACTTTTTAACAAATTCAAGATCGCAATGATAGTAGTCCATGTGCTCACAAAAAAGACAACAATGTAATTATAGTCTATTTCTTATAAAGACAAAGAAAGCTATTAAAGCATATGACCCCGTGACCTGTCAGTATTCTCTGGTCACTGGTTTATAGTCTGTTTCCCCGCATCCAAAAAATTGATGCGCGCGCGCTGCTTAGTGAAGTACCTATATTACGAGAGACATTTGATAGATGTAGCAAAGATACCGAGCGATTAATCGGTCCTCAAATTACAATTATTATGGAAAAATACCTTGCAAACTTTAACGAATGTTTTAACCAATCCTCTTATTTAAAACAGTTATTAATCACAAGTCCACATATTTTTAAAGAATTAAAAATTGACTATAAACCATCACAGTTTACATAATTCTTTGGAACGTTTTTTTTTAAATTTGCTGAATTCAGGGCATCGCGAAAAAGAACTGAACGCAAGCAGGGGAAGCGGTCTATGATGCCACACAACGCGAGACGAAAACATTCTCTCGTTGGTTCTCAAAACACAAGGTTTATAGGGACCGGGCGGTTAACCGGTCCTCAAAAACGAGCGGTCTTAACAACCTTAATTTAAATGTTTAGCAAATTCAAATTCTTAATGTAACAATATTTTTAGAAATTTGTTTTTGATATTTATCTAAAATAAAAATTATTAATCTACAAAAGAGAATCCATGTATTGCTACTTAATTATAAACATAACAGGAGCTGAATATGAAACATGGGAAAATGTAACCAACCATCAATGTGGAGCTAATTAATCAGGTAATGCTGAGTCTTAACAATTAATAATTTTTAAAATACAACGAATTATCCATAGGCAAGATGTAGAACGTTTCCTTTCTTAAACATAGATTTTAGTAACTTCTAAACTGTTGAAATAGTTGACGGAATGATCGGTTGATAAATTAATTTACCCAATTAAATCCTACAAACTTCTGGAGTGCCGGGACACATAAAGTGATAGGGAATGGGAAAAGAAGGAATTAAGCCCTGATGGCAGATATTAATCAACTTCTTATAGACTGAATTCGAAAACATCTTTTATTGTTTTAGAGCGCTTTACATTGAGCCAGAGCATGCTTGGAAAAATAATCATCTATTTAGACTAACAAGATTTTTTGTTCAAGACAAATTTTAATACAGTTAATACGCAATCAGAATACTTGACATGTTTGGGACAACATCTCACTCACTAGAAGAGGTAGAATCAGATAAGACTGACTCCATTTCATCGCCCAGAAGAGTCATAACAGTGGTGTCCTGTGAATGGAAAGAGAGTTTAAATTTCAATCCTTATTTTTAGTTTAGAAATTTAATAAAAGCGTGAAAACTAATGGAAAATGAAGCTGAAACAATATCTATAAAGAAATTACTTACATCATTTACACTCATCCTCATGGTTCTAGCTTTCACCTTTTTCTCAGCCATTACTTCTTCGGGTGTTAGCCGAGAGACATCAGTAAACATCAGAGGCTTAAAAGTGAGTGTTGATGTCTGCTTACCACTTATAGAATTAAAGATAACATCAAGACATCGAGGTAGAATACCAGCATCCTGGGGCATTCCTATGTTTAAAAAAAGTAATAAAACTTTATAAAACGGTATTCTATATTTCTTTAAGAATGGCTAATATTTGCTGTCAAAGGTGAAAGAAAATAAAAATAAGCAATTAATCAAAAATAAAATGTTTACCTTGTATAGTATAAGTCTTTCCTGATGATGTTACTCCATAGGTGAAGACCAGTGAATTCTGACCACTAATAAAATCTTTAGTCATACTTAACATGGTTTCATTGAAAAATTTAGCTTGCGTGGTATCCTCCCCAAAAATCTTTGAAAATGTAAACTTGTGAGAAGACTTTGCTAAACCTCTTTTCATGTTTTTGAAGGTGTGACTTATCACAGGTGCGGTTGCCTCTATTGTATTTTCCTCTGCAGCCACTACAAAACATTTCTTTAAAAAAAGTAAGAAAACAAAAATGTTTATATTTTTTATGTTCAATATCTGCTATATAAAATATAATGCTGATCAAATTTAACAAGTAGTAACAACTTAATTTGGAATGATAATCTAATTTTATTATATTATATGATATTAATTAAAATTTTATTACATGAGTTTGTAACTTGATAAAATCATTAAAAATTATCATCAGTGACAAAAATATACTTGAAAAAATTAAAATTTAAAGATCAAACTAAAAAAAATCTTTAACCAACAAATAAAGTAAATAAATATTGCAAAATTGTATAAAAGTTTGTATCAATTTAGAATTCTTCAAACAATTTAAAGTAAGCACCTGACTGTTGTCTTCCTGCTTGCTAAATGGTTTTATGCGGAGATATACTTTCATGTGTCCTTCTGGTTGAGATGTCATACATATTGATGCTCTGTTAAAGAGATCCACTAATTTTGTTCTAAGCTTTTTCTTGGGAATTTCTTCATCTTCAGACTTTTGTTGATCTGCACAATCAAGATCTGCAAAACTTCGCTTGCCACAGTAGCTCCCACTTACATCCATGACAAAGCGCTCTCTTTCAAAAAGAGTTTATACTTTATAGCATATATAATATATAAATATTCTAAAAATAAAACAAAAATTCATCAATAACTGAAGAAAACTAATTATCAAATTCTATTTAAGACAATCATCGATCTTTTTTTTTAATATCCAAAAGTTAATACCTGTTGATTTAATATCATGAGCCCTAATTACAATTCATTATTATAAGTATGAGTGTGAGCAACACCCTATTGAAGGTGTGATTACTTGTGATTTGTCTTCTTATCCTGATTCATATGCTCCTTCTATACAGAAGATTATTGCATCCTACACTTATCCTTGGTTTATGTCTAGCCTTCCATTTTTATTAGAGTTTAAATAGTTGATAGAGTGTTGGTTTTCCTGGTTTCATCAGACAACTCATTCCACGTCTGAATTCCAGACGAGAATAACAAGAATTAATATGTGTTTGTTGTTGCATATGGAATAAGAAGAGTGTTTTATCCCTGTCTATCTGAAGGTTGTATAAGATTATCTTTGTGTTGCAGTTGTATTTACAAGTTAGAATAATTTCCTTATGCCTTATGTATTATTACTATTTTTTATGGCTAAAGGCACTAAAGGTTAAAGGTAAGGGGCTTCTTTCCTTCTCCATCACCTGCCTTTAATGCAATTTTTTCTCAATTATTTTCTGTCACGCCCCCCCCCCAGGAAAAAAAGAAAACATTCCCCCCCCCCAAACCGCATACTGTAAATAATATCATTTGTCTATAAAATTGTTATAAGTACACCTCTGCATAACGGTTAAATGCCTCGCGCCCCACTATTTGAGAAACACTGCTTTAATGTATCAATTAATTTAAATAGTACTAATACTAATAGCAGTAATGGCTTATCATGGCCATAATAATAGCAGGCCTACTTGAACTTGATTAAAATTAAACTTACAGTACTTAGTAACTTAGTACTACATGTACTCAGGGGCGTATTAAGACTGCACGGGGCCCCTGGCTGCAATTCAAACGGGGGCCCTATCCAGCCAGTGTACCTTTAGATAAAATGATTGCTAGCAGCTAATATAAGAATGTAACTTGTAAATATTCATCCAAAATGATTATTCATGAAAAAACCGAATTCGAAGAAATAACTTTTTGCCGATATCCTAAAATTGAGTGTAAAAGACAATATATAAAATTAAAAAACACTTGAAAAAAAAATTTCTCACCCCACCCGGTGAGCGAACCCGCTGCCGCTTGCACCATAAGCCTTAGTACTTCACATTCGGCCACCAGAGCTCATTTTGAGTAGTCCATTTAAAATATATATATAATATTCTTTAATAATTTCTGTTATTGAGCCTATCAAATCAGGTTTTTTGACTGCTAAGACTATCGTGTGGGAAAAGAGATCATTTTAATAGATGAGATTTTATTAATTTATCATATTTTCAGCAATTCATGTATACATTTGTCCACATTTATAATAAAATATGCTAAGTTTGGGGGCCCTAAATCATCGGGGGCCCCTGGCTTTAGCCCGTTCAGCCCCCCCCCTTAATCCGCCATCCCCATAATGTACTACACACCAGTGCAGTTATATTTAAATTTAAAGTAAGACTGGTGACGGTATTATTAAATAAACTTTTAAAATAAGACTTTCTCTGATTCTGAACGACTACACTACCACCACCAAACGTCATACAATTAATTTATTAGTTTATTAGCACTTTGGCCATGACTGATGACCATGGGCGCTATGGCTTATTTAATATAAATAGTGGCAGAATGAAAGTTGACAAAAAAGTGAAGTTTGAGTCCATTGACTGAATTGACTGTCAATAACAATTCAATAATTTAGTATAGTATAGTCATTGCGACTGGTATTTGAGTGGTATGGCTCATATTTAGTAAGTAGGCCTAGTTATAAGTCCCTCCTCAAACTCAACAAAATTTAACAATGACAATGACAATCATGAAGAAATTGAAATGGCGATCGATGATGGTAATGTTAATGATGGTGGGTCAGTGTCACTCAGTGTATGAGTATGAGACATGTAAATCTTCTACGCGCCTCATGATAATGTCTTAGGTTTTATTTTTATATAGATGTTTGTTATAAGTATTAGTTAGTTTGGTCTACTTGGTTACTTTGACTTTAGTAGAAGTAGTAGTAGTGGCAGTGACAATGAGTTCAGTGAAGTGACAGAATTCTGGGTTTTACTGATCTGATCTGTGACTGTGGACCGTGGAGTAGTGTTGGCGTGTAAATTTTAATGATTTGTTGCATCTGTAATATCAGTTTTAAAATAATAAGAGTTGGAATTTATATTAACAGGTCGAAAAGAACTAATTGTAAACTAACCTTATCTATTTCTTAATAGGGAAGCATTAAACTCAATAGAATGTAAACAGTATACAATACTTGCTAGCGCGATGGGTTTGAAATATCCAGGGAATCCCAATCAACCAATGAGATTTGTTTGCCAGATTTATAGTCATTTGCGTTTCTTAATCTATTTCACAATGATATTCATGTTATTATATAATTGTAAAACATCAGCCGTTAATTAATTACTTAACATTTGAATCAAAAGATATGCATATTTTACATTAAAAATTTTAAAGTAACAGAAAAAGTATAACTCATTCCTTAATTTTTTTTAATTAACTATTTAAATAAAAAGACATTCTTGAGATTGGCATTCATTTCGATCATCATCAATTTGATACATAATTGTTACAAATAAGTTACAATAGGGCGAGAAATGTGGACTACAAAAGAAATATTTGCATTCATGTGGTATAGTTTCACACGTAAAAGCATTATTATTTTTAAAAATCGCGTAAGAACCTTTAAAAAAAATTAAAACTCTCTCTCTCTCTCTCTCTCTCTCTCTCTCTCTCTCTCTCTCTCTCTCTCTCTCTCTCTCTCTCTCTCTCTTTCTTTCTCTCTCTCTCTCTCTCTCTCTCTCTCTCTCTCTCTCTCTCTCTCTCTCTAAATCTCTCTCTCTCTAAATCTCTCGCTCTGAATACCCGCCGTCACCATCGTATTTCTTAAATGAAAGAAAAATGAAATTAATTCAATTAACACGATAAAAATAAAGTGCTTGTTTCGGGTTCACCAATTAGCAAATCATCGAAAAACTAGAAAAGTCCAAAACTCAGCTGCCAGGCTAGCTCTAAATGCAAAAACCATCCACATCTCGCTACTACTACTACTTCATTGGCTCATTGTTCAATTTCGCTTAATTACAATACAAGCTGTTTGTTCTCTGTCACAATTTCTCCGACTCTTTCCATTCCTATCTTATTGAACTTCTCTCTGTCTATTCACGTCCATTCAGCTTAGTTCTGTTGCAGACACACATATTCTTTAGTGAGACATGCAATGAAGCATTCGGTGAAAGGTATGTCTCTTAATGTGTTCTGCAAGCAAAAGAATTATATCCCATTACACATTTGAAACATTTTTACTGTCATTTTTTCAGGCCTTCGAAACTTCACTTAAGACACCTCTTTTCAAACTATACGTTCCAGACTGACAGTCTGACATTTCTTCAAACGATAAAAGTAGCTTATGCGCATCATAATGACATGTTGTTATGTTTGTTTATTAAGTTCTAATGTTTTGAATTAATTTTTTTTTGAATTTTTATTATTTAATTTTTTGTTTTTATTCTTTAAAATGTAGTGCAGTGAGCCCAAACCAAGATAGGAGGGGAGTCTAACTTTTTGTGACGACGTGTGATGAGGGGGGGGGGAATCGACCAAAATCGCGTGACGTCATTTATGGACGGCCCCTTTGTAGCAAACTCTTAAAGTTTTAAAATATGATGTCTGGTGTTGTAAAATGCAGCATAATATCAAAGGGCATTACTCTACACCAGTGCTTCTCAAACTTTTTAGTATGGTGGACCGGCAGAAATTTTTTTCCATTGCGCCAGGGACCGGTGATCTATTTTCCCTCCACTGACAATTTTTTCTGTCCTTTATTTTTTTAGACCTTCTGCGGACCGGCGGTGGATGGCCCACGGACCGGCACCGGTCCGCGGACCACAACTTTGAGAAGCACTGCTCTACACTACGTAATCCACCAACAAGCACTTTGTAGCAAATTCATAAAGTTTTAAAATTCGCTCGTATGATGTCTTACGTCTAGTGTTGTAAAATACAGCACATCAGATACCGGGGTTTGAAATTCCAATAATTTTTTTTTCAATTTAAATTTATTTTTAATTATTTTTTAAACGAAATATAGATACAGCGTCTATAGGTGTTAGCAACTTCAGCGAGGTGCGTTGGTCTAAATATTTTAAAGATTTTTTTCAAGGCCAGGGGACATTCCCCAGAAAACTTGTGTTATAAAAAGTTATAGAAAGCCCAGTTTTCTCACGAAAACCTCTCCCATTTCCTAGCATGCAAGGTGTTAATAGACTAAAGGGTGGATTCAGATTGCACGGGGCCCCTGGCTGCAGGGCTGGCCCTAGAGTGTTCTGGGCCCGAGGGAGCAAACGATGAGCAGGGACCCAAAGCTGGAGACGAGGAGCGATACCCTTGGAAAATTTAGCATTTTTACATATATTAAAACAATAAGAAACCAAAAAATTAAATTACTTAAATTTGTCCTCTATAACATAACAACATTGACACATCAATAATTACAGTTTTATACATTTAATTGAAGATAATAAAACTCAAAAAGATGTTAATAATTAAAAAATGTTTTGTCTCGTATGCTAACTGACGGTTTATAATTATATATGTATAACTTAACATTTTAAACTACATGCACTTGCGTTGGTTTGATGTATTTTCTACTTCCACCTTGTTTTTAAAACTTACAAGAAACCTTATCTTATCTGTTTACAGACGCTCCTTCCATACAGCAGATTGCAAGGGGCTCGAGTGGCTGCAAAATCCGGAAATAAGCTTATTATTATCTGAGCTACATCCTTCTCAATTCACAAAATAGCTAAGTTACTGAGCCGATCTTGAATCATTGTTTATCGCATATAGATTTATTTCATAAATAAATTGTAAGAAAATGAATATTTAATTTGATGTGACGTCACATTTCTCAAACAACCCCTTCCCCCTCGTCACAAATGTGTGGACCCCATGTTCCCTCTAAGGTTCTTTGGTCCGTGTGCAAAGTAAAAAAACAAAAAAACTCTTGTGCAAAGTTGCACAACATCCATGTTTTGTGCAATATTTAACAAAATTTTCTGCGCGGTCAATCTAAACAGCGGCCGCGCACCTTAAAGGGAACTTTGCCACCCTCCTCCCCCCCCCCTAGATGCGTGACGTGATTTATGGCCCCATAGTAGTAACATTGTTTTTTTAAAAAAATAGTAATGTTTAGTCAAAGCGTGTGGCTCCTGAAAAGCGCGGGGCCCAAGGCGGTTGCCTCGTTCGCCTTGCCATAAGGCCGGCCCTGCCTGGCTACAATTCAAAATTGGGCCCGGTCCAGCCAGCGTCCATTTAAATAAAATGGTTCCTAGCAGGAGCAGCTAATGTAAGACTATAACTTTTAAGGCTGAATGTAAGAAAACAACAACAAAAACTAAATAAATAAATATAGGTTAATTTAATTTATGTAAAGTTACATGAATCCACACTCCATTGAAATATTTATTATTATATAGTTCAACCTAGAATCTACATTTGCGAACTTTTCTCACGGCGAAGTTATCAATTAAGTCAGCAAACCTAGGTGAGCCTACGATTTCCCTTTTAATACTCATTAGAGAACTAAGCAATGAACTGTCCCCAATCCATGTAGTTCTCTTTCAAGCCTCTCTAAACCAGGGGTAAAGTGCCCCAGGATTGGAAATTAGCTAACGTAACTCCACTCTTTAAGAAAGGGGATAAATAAGACCCTGGTAATTACAGGCCTGTATCACTTACTAGTATCACCTGTAAATTACTAGAAAACATAATATATAGTAGAATAGTTAACCACCTTGACAAATATAATGCCCTATGCCCACATCAACACGGCTTTAGAAAAAAAACAGATCATGTGAAACACAATTAATAGGTTTAATAGATGAACTATCAAAAGGCTTAGACAAAAATGATCAAATAGATACAATATTACTAGACTTCTCCAAAGCATTTGACAAAGTTCACTACCTTAGTTTACTTAAAAAACTTAACTACTTTGGAATCTCAGGTTCCTTACATCACTGGATCCTAGACTTCCTTTTGGGCAGGGAGCAAACTGTAATAATTAATGGATCTAAATCTGCACCAATAAAGGTCAATTCAGGAGTTCCACAATGAACTGTGCTAGGTCCCTTACTCTTTTTAATATATATAAATGATTTACCTAACAACATCTCAACAGGAACAAAAGTTAGGTTATTTGCTGATGATTGTATAATCTATAGAACAATTAAATCAGAACAAGATAGCAAAATTTTACAAAAGGCCTAGATGAATTGATAAAATTGGAAACTAACTGGAGTATGAGTTTCCACCCAGAAAAGTGTCAACTGTTAAGAGTAACAAAGAAAAAGAAACAAATAAATTCAAAATATTTCATTCATGGAAAGGAAATAACCCAAACTAAAGATGCAAAATACTTAGGAGTCATAATAAATGAGAAATTATCATGGAATCCCCATGTCAATGAAGTTATTAAAAAATCAAACAAAACCTTAGACTTTATAAAAAGAAACCTTCACAAATGTAATAAAGATATAAAACTAAAATGCTATCTCACTTTGGTGAGACCTGTACTAGAATATGCATCTTCTGTATGGGACCCATCCACCAAAGAAAACATTGATAAACTAGAACAAATCCAAAAAAGAGCTGCCAGATTCATTACTGGAGAATATTCAAAACTGACTAGAATAACACCATTAGTTGAATCATTAAACCTCGAAACACTAGAGAATAGAAGAACCAAGAGTAAAGTAGTAATCATACATAAAGCAATTAACTCTAATTTAGAAATACAACACAAAGATAACATAATACAACCCTCAGATAGACATGAGGATAAAAACACCTTTCTTATTTCGTATGCAAGAACAAACTCATACAAATTTTCGTTCTTCCCGTCCGGAATTCGGGCGTGGAATGGGTTGCCTGAAGAAACCAGGAAAACCAACACTTTATCAACATTTAAAACTCTAATAAGAATTCAGGACTAAACACAAACCATAGATAAGCATAGGACGCAATAATCTTATCTATAGAAGGAGCGTCTGAAACAGATAAGATATGATAGCGAGAGAAGACCCAGTCTTTGTTTATTTATATTTAACTCTGTGCACGTGTTTTGAGGTTCGCATTGTACTTCTTCCTGTGCCTTAGCCTGGACAATAACTGTTTTGAAGAGTTTTGAAAATTGGACTAATTCTGAGGGAATGCAGTATTCGAAATCACTTGAAATTTCTTCCATTAACTCGGCTGCTGCCAAAGTTCCCATGGATGTCTTTATATGCGTCAAATCGATGTTGGAGAGCTGAAGATAGTTTGTCAATGAATACCAGAAATACCTAAACCTATAATTTTTGTCTCGGGGAAATAATGATTCGACTGATGGCCCTGCACTTCTAACGAAGAATAGCCTGGACTCCGTTATCCTTCCCACTCATATTTGCAGCGTTGTCGTACAGCTGTCCACTTGAATCTAGAATTTCAATAACATTTTCTTCCAAAAAATTAAGAATTTGGGCAATTACTGGGAATACGTTGTATGAACTTGATAAATCGCTCAACAGGGCGAGATTGTACAAACTAATACGAAATCGAAGTTTTTAAACCTAAGTTTCCTATTTCCTGCATATAAATATTGAATGTTATTACAAATGAATGACGATTTCTGGTATTTCACACTCTTCGACATTTTGTCGTGATAAATAGATGAGATTTTATTATGTTATTTATATTTTCAGGGATTCAAGCAAACTATTTGCACTCCTTTAATACATGCAGTGGCGTCACTAGGGGGGTGGCGAGGGGGGCGGGCCGCCCCGGTTGACACCCATCAGGGGGGTGACACCCGAGCCTAAAATTTTACTGTGTACGATTTTATGTCAGAAAAAAAAATGAAGACACATTTTTTTCATCTAGAAAGAAATTAAGAAATACAAAGAAATACGTTAAACGCGAAAACTTTTTATTAAAAAATATCAGTTAACTTGCAATAATAAAACAATCCCAACACACAAACAACATTAAAACAAATTAGGAAAAAACTAAAAGAAACGTCGCAGCTGAGTGATCTTTTAAAAAGGCTGGACATGAAAGAGACAGTATCTTATGTTTTAAAAGATATAAATTATAAATCTATTTGGTCTTTGACACACCGACACTATGGACGAATCCCACCTCACGACTCCCCCCACCCCAGTGGGGTGTGGGGGGATAAAATTTTTAAATCCAAAAAAAAATAATAAAAAGATGGGTTTTCTTTGTTGATGTTTTTTCTAGACGAAAATTATGAATTCAATGTCTTTGAGTTAATATTTTGTTTTATATATATTTATTAAAGGCGTGATATGCATGTTTATATACAGGTAGTCCCCCAGTTACGACGGTCCCATCCCGACTTACGCTGTTTCGTGGTTACGAACGCTCCCCATAAAGAATAATTTTACGCGTTATTCCGTATTTTTTAATTTTTTTTAAAAACTTTTTTTTTCATTAGGTAACGAATTGTTTTCTCTAGTTATCATAAAGAAAATTATTGAAAAATATGTATTATTATTATTTGAACCTACAGCTTTCGTTTGTGAATTTTTCTCATGGTGAAGTTATCAATCAAGTCAGTAAAGCTAAGTAAGCTTACAAGTTCCTTTTCAATGCTCATTGGAGAGAGCATATTAAACTCATTTTATATTCTTTTCAACTTTGAAAAGGATTGCTCTCAGTTGCAGTTTGATGTCATCATTGAGAGATAGATGAGAAGTGCGATGTGTACATTTGTGTGAAATTCAGCTCTTTCAAAAGCAGCAAAATGTTTAGCTCTGTGCACGTGTTTTGAGTTTGGCATTGGGTTACTTCCATTTCCTTACCCTGAGCCTAGACGATAAATTTTCTTTTTTTTAAGAGTTTACAAAATTGGTCAAATTCTGAAGGCAATCAGTCTTCGAAATCACTTGAATATTCTTCCATTATCTTGGCTGCTGCCCATCGGATGGCGAAATTGCTGAGCTCAGATAGGTTTGTAAGAAAGCCAAATTTCTCATGGATGTCTTTATATGGGCCTAACCGATGTTGTAGGGCTCAAGAAAGTTTGTCAGTGATTACCAGAAACTTTTGTCTCCGGGAGAATACTGTTTTGGTGATGTCCCTTTCTCAAACGGACGCCCTCTCTCTCTCTCTCTTTTTGTTGTTGATAGCACTGAAGATTGTTCATATTACTTTTTTACCACGGACTTGTCCATTACTTTGTCTTCATAGGAATCAAATTAAGAATGCTGTCTTTTAACAAACTCAATTAGAGACTTCCTTTCTAAAATTGTTTCCCGAATTTCAAGTAAAATAGCGACTTCCAGTTGTTCAAGTTCCTTTAGAAATCCTTCTGCTTCAAGTCGACAGTCACGAGGCTGATTTTCGTTTGTTGCTAATTCTTCCAGTGCTGCGATATTCGCATGGTATAAGTTATTAAAAGACCTTACTGCATCATGTCAGTCTGACCATCTTGTGTCACACAAGGCTTTGTTAACATGTATCAATTTCATGTGTTTTTAAAGTACCTGTCAACGATGAGAAGATGCAACAAGCCGGGTATAAAAATTTTGCAGAAGACAAAAAAATCTGACTGCATCAGAACAACCTGCTGCACTTTTCCTAACCAAATTAAGGGAATGAGCTGTGCACGCGGCACATAATGAGCAACACTGTACTTCTCACGAAGAATAGCCTAGTTTCCGTTATACTTCCTACTCATATTTGCAGCATTGCCGTATGAATGTCCAAGGCATTTTCAGGGATTCATACAAACATTTGCCTGCATCTTTATTATACACTATAATAAGTTTGGAGTACCTTAAATTATTGGTGGCCCCTGGCTTTAGCCCGTTCAGCACCCCCCCTTTTAATCCGTAATAGGGTGTTGGGGTCACGCATCTGTCACGATGTGTGACGAGGGGGTGGGGTTAAAAAATGTGACGTCACATAAAAAAACGCGCAACTTTAAATAAAAGTTCAACTTAAATATTTGATTGTTTACCATTTATTTAATGACGTTTTCGATGGCTTCACGCATGTTACGACATCAGAGCGCAGACTTACCCTAAATACATATTTAAATGACAAAACATAATTTGCAACATGCTAATTTTTATTTAGAAAATACGGCTTTGTTCAAAGCTTTGTGACGTCATATCGTGAAAAGGGGTGGGGGTATAAGTATGAAGCTGGGGGAGGGTGGGGTAAAAATCGGCATCCTCGCGTGACGTCATTTATGGACGGCCCCTTCAGTCGTGAAGGGGTGACAGCATGAGCTACCGCCCCGGGTGACACCAACCCTAGTGACGCCTCTGAATACATGGAATATAATAGTCCAAGTCACTGGCTAACTGGATGGATCATTCCGTAACGCAATGACGTCATTGTTTGAGCTTATATTTTAATAAAAGGTGTGCATCATGAGGTGCGCAAAATAATTATAAATTAAAGATTCTCGCCGTAAAAAAATATTAAATGACGTCACTGTTTTAGCTTATATTTTAATTTTGGAAAAGGGAACGATGTAAAAAGAGGATTTGAGGATTTATAAAATAATAAATACTTTTTGTACATTTCAGGAAATATTTAATTATTTCGTATTTATCAAACAAGGATAAGTTACTTGGGCTTTTGACCAAAACAAAAGTGGGCACCGTAGGCTCCCTACAACCCCTAGTACAATATAATACGTTTGGGGGCCTTAAAAAATTGGGGGACCCTAGCTTTAGCCCAATCAGCCCCCCCCCCTTTATCCGCCACTGCATAGACTCAGAAAACTACTCAGTAATAACTATACTGATGACAGTGCAAGGCCACAAATATCATTTGAACTCATGTTTGGAGTCATCAACAAGCCCCATTCACTTTCACATTTTGTAAGCCTCCTTCTCATTAAGTTTGACGATGCACCCTTTCTGCTTCAAGTGGTGTAAGAGTAATTATGAACTAAAAGATAAAATTCGGACTTGTTTTGTAAAAAGACAAATGGGAAGGCCAATCAACCTTCCATGAGATTTCCAGGATGTTACGTATTACGCATTATTTTCGTAGCAACTGAATGTGTGAAAAAAAATCTTCTCCACCACAAACTTTAAGAAGTTAGTGATTAGGGCTAATCCCACTGTTGAACATCTTCAAGCTGTAACCGATGGACTCAGTGGTTTCCTCATTGAAAGCCAAATGTTTCTCAGCAGTGCCAGGACTCTGACAATGGGAGGAAGTCCTAGGAGACTATTTTCTTGAGGATCGTGTAAGTTTTGAATTATCTATACTAATAAAAGGGAAAGCCCTCACTCACTCACTGACTGATTCATCACTAATTCACGGATTTCCCGTGTAGGTAGAAGCATGAAACCTTGGGAAGTTGTCAAGTAGCCTCTCTCGACGACAAATGGCGTAAAAGTATTTTAAAAATCACACTCATGGGGGCCGGGGGCCCAAAAACTTTTTTTTTCTTATATGGCCTATATAAAATTTGAAAATCACCAATTCTCCTATTTCCCGAGTAGGCAGAAGCATGAAACTTTGGGAAGTTGTTGAGTACAAACCCGCGATGGTAACGGGTGAAAAAATATTTAAATTATCACTTCCTGGGGGCCGGGGGCCCAAATGAAGTTTTTTCCTTATATGAGCTATATAAAAACTAAAAATCACTAATTCTCCATTTCCCGTGTAGGTAGAAGCATGAAACTTGGGGTAGTTGTTAAGTACACTTTCACGATGGTAACAGGTTAAAACAATATTTAAATTATTACTTACTGGGGGCCGGGGGCCCAAATGTAGTTTTTTCTTATATTAAAACTGACTCATCACTAATTCACGGATTTCCCGTGTAGGTAGAAGCATGAAACCTTGGGAAGTTGTCAAGTAGCCTCTCTCGCTACGACAAATGGCGTAAAAGAATTTTAAAAATCACACTCTATGGGGGCCGGGGGCCCAAAAACATTTTTTTTCTTATATGGCCTATATAAAATTTGAAAATCACCAATTCTCCTATTTCCCGAGTAGGCAGAAGCATGAAACTTTGGGAAGTTGTTGAGTACAAACCCGCAATGGTAACGGGCGAAAACAAAAATTAAATTATCACTTTCTGGGGGCCGGGGGCCCAAATGAAGATTTTTCCTTATATGAGCTATATAAAAAACTAAAAATCACTAATTCTCCATTTCCCGTGTAGGTAGAAGCATGAAACTTGGGGTAGTTGTTAAGTACACTTCCACGATGGTAACAGGTAAAAACAATATTTAAATTATTACTTACTGGGGGCCGGGGGCCCAAATGTAGTTTTTTTCTTATATTAAAACTGACTCATCGCTAATTCACGGATTTCCCGTGTAGGTAGAAGCATGAAACCTTGGGAAGTTGTCAAGTAGCCTCTCTCGGCGACAAATGGTGTAAAAGAATTTTAAAAAATCACACTCATGGGGGCCGGGGGCCCAAAAACGTTTTTTTCCCTCTTATGGGCTTTATAAACATTTGAAAATCACTAATTCTCCTATTTTACGAGTATAATAATAATAATAATAAATTGATTATTTATATAGCGCTGTATACCAGTAAGGAACTGGGCTCACAGCGCTTTACATGAAAGAAATAACATACTTATAAGTATTATATTAACTTTCATATCACAACAAACACACAAAATTACAATACATTATACATAAGCTACGTTAATCATTTACAAGAAATGTTGTTTCATCAATTTTAAAAATAAATTTTGAAAAGATGTGTCTTAAGTGCAGTCTTGAAGGACTTGGTTGTTTGAATACTACGTATGTGTAATGGTAGAGAATTCCATTGTTTGGCTGCACAAAAAGAGAACGACCTTTCACCAAACGTTTTGGTGCGTGTCGTAGGAACAGAGAGAACGCGTGTGTCTGCAGAAGATCTTAGCTTGCGAGTGGGTGAGTAGACCGACAAAAGTTCATTAAGATACGATGGGCATGAGTCCGAAAAGAAATTGTGACAGAGAACGGCCAGTTTGTAATCAATACGGGCTTGTATAGGCAGCCAATGAAGTGAGCGAAGAAGTGGAGTAACATGGTCATGTTTTTTCATGCAGAAGCATGAAACTTTGTGAAGTTATTGAGTACACTTCCGCGATGTTAACAGGCAAAAAATATTTAAATTATCAAAGACTGGGGGCCGGGGGCCCAAATGAAGTTTTTCCTTAAATGAGCTATATAAAAACTGAAAATCACAAATTCTCATATTTCCCGTGTAGGTAGAAGCATGAAACTCTGAGAAGTTTATAATAACACTTCCGCAATGGTACCAGGCGAAAAAACTATTTAAATTAACACTTACTGGTGGCCGGGGGCCCAAAAGAAGTTTTTTCTAATATTAAAAACTGACTCATCACGAATTCTCCAACTTCCCGTGTAGGTAAAAGTATGAAACTTTGGGAAGTTGTTGAGTACCCTCTCGCAATGCAAATTGGCGTAAAAGAATTTTAAAATTCACTCTCATGGGGGCCGGGGGCCCACGAGCGTTTATTTTTCCTTATACTGAAAATCGCCTTATTCTCCACTTTCCCGTATAGGTAGAAACATGAAACTTTGGGAATTTGTTGAGTCCACTCTCTCGATGGTAGCATGCAAACAAAATATTTAAATTATCCCTCACTGGGGGCCGGGGGCCCAAATGTACTTTTTCTTATATAAAAACTGACTCAAATCTAATTCTATGATTTCCCGTGTAGGGAAAAGCATGAAACTTTTGAAAATTATTGAGTACACTCCCGCGATGGTAACATGCCAACAAATATTTAAATTTTCACTCTCTGGGGGCCGGGGGCCCAATTTTTGTTCTTATATAAAAAGTTAATCAGCACAGATTCTCCATTTTCCCGTGTAGTTAGAAGCATGAAATTTTGGGAAGTTGTTGAGTACATTCCCGGAATGGTAACAGGTTAATTTTTTTTTGTTTAATTATCACTCACTGGGGCTCGGGACACAAAAGTAATATTTTTAACTTATATGAGTTAAATTACAAAAACAAAAACAAAACAAAAAACTTTGGATACTGTGTAAATGTATTTTTTAAAAACTTGGAAGATAAAAACTTGATGGCCTATATTAAAATTTGTTAGGGCATTAAAATTATATTTTTTCAATATTTTGTAGCCGAGGGCCCCTAATATCTTTTTTGTAAACGTTTAAGACATTTTAACCATTCGATTTCACTCAATTTTATAAAAAAAAATGTTTACTAACAAATATATTCATCATAATCCAAATTGAAATAAGCTGTTGTTTTGAAATAAGGGCCGATAGGGCCCCAGGCCCTTATTTTATTTTTTTGTAAAGACGTATTAATTGTAAATGTATTTTATTCATCCCACGGCCATTAAACTTTAGGCAGTTTTTGGATACGCTCCATCGAAGGTTTCTGGCATTAAAAAGTAAAAGTTTTAAAAACACCACTTATTCCAGGCTGGGGGCCTGTATGCTACAATGTGGCTACTAGGTAAATGGATGAACTATGGCCAAATTTGATTTAAAAAATAAAATAAAATTATATATGGTAATGAATTTCTAACGTCTGCTCCTTTGGGGCCGGGACCCAAAATATTTTTTTTTCGTAAACATTTAAAGCTTTGTTACCTTAAAAATAATTTAAATAAATATAGTCACATTTCTCTATCATGACCTAGATTGAAATCCTCAGACCTTATGAGATATCCACATCCTGCATCCATTTTGCACGGGGGCCCGTAATGTCATTTAAGTACCCATTTTATTTTACACGACCTTGACAAATATTGACAAACAAGTATATCAATCATGATTCAGACTGAAATCTATTGGTACTTTTAATTGATGTGAAATGGGTTTTCAACGCTTACTAAAATTCTAACTTCCGCAGCAGAGCGTGGGGATTTTGCTAGTTATTAATAATCACAAGTTATATTTTCAATCCTATCGCACAGTGTTTATGATTCACTCTTTAAAAAATTACTGGAATTAGAAGCTTTTAGCTACCAAAGGCTCAATTATGTTAAGTTCAAAACAACGCAGAAACGGGAGTGCAAAAAAATAAAAATAAATGTGTTTATTAATAAAACTCGACACAGAAACCATTTATCCATTCAAAGAAATAATTTCATTAATTTGACTGAGAAACATTTCTAACTTTAGTCCATAGGGTAAACTGAACTTTAATTAATTCCCCACAATTTTTAATAAACTAATCAGGGGCAAACAAAATTAGATCTAGATCTATCTCCCTGTACTCTATGATTATGATGAAGCAGGCACTGTCAATGATAAACAGAGTATAGAAACACAACACATGGAAAATAAAATTAAGAAGAAAAAAAAGTTAAAACTCCATAAAGTTTGTGATAGGCTTTTTATTATTTTTAAAGGCACTAATACTTAAATATTGAATCTAAAATCTAAGTTTACAAATATTCTATGATTTCCTGTACCCTGTGCCGATTTTACAAGATTTTGTGTACATTTTGTATCCTGAAGTTTTTAAACCTTTATTTCTCCACATTTTGAGACACGAACATATTTTGAAAATTCCTCAACACTAAATCCAATCATTTAGCTATGGCTCAGCTGTGTCGTTGAGGAGCAGTATCCAACTGAATTATAATTTCCATAAAATATGAGTAACAAATGCCTCCTAAACTTTGACATACATTATGTATTTATTATTTAAAAAATAATTATCTGCTGCTCTCTCCCAACTGTCAGGTACACACTGGCTTACCAGGGGTCCCTATGAACATCTTCTGTCTTGCTTTTAGAATGTTTACAATGATTTTTAAAAAATTAAATTCAATAAAAATGTAAGTGAACATCGTTTTTCAACAATTTATTTTGGATAAACCTTCTTTCCTTGTTCAAGAAACCCTTATGTAAACCATCACGTTTTTTAAAAATATATGTACAAAAAAAAACAAAAAAACAATTTAATGCACAATGCAGTAACAAAGCACTACACAAAAAAAATAATCAAGGCATTAAAAAAAATCAATTGGGAATGACATTTTATGGAATTTGAAATTAAAAGTATAAACAATTAAAGATTAAACAGTGCCCTAAGTGGAATGCTTAGCAATAGACATTCAAAAATAGAAAAATTATATTTTCGCATTTAGTACCAATTATCATTTTTATTAATCTTTGGTTGTTCAGGAGTAAATATACAATTAAAATGAAATATATCTCTGCAGACAGACTTACTAAAAATGAATTAATTGAAAACATAATTGTTCATTTTTGAAAAGAAATGGATTTTTAAAGAATGATAAGTTATATTTCAATATTATTCATTAAAAAATTTGAAGACTTCTCAACCAGATTCAGAAGGTTCTCATTTTAGGCTAGGTTCAATTTTTATTTTAATTCTAAATTATATTACAATGTACATAAATATATTTCAAGAACAGTAGAGAGATATTCTTACAGCTTATTAAATTTTAAAAATATTTAAACCTTTTATAATTTCTTGTTAATCTTTTAATATATATTTAGACAATAATTTGAATTTAATCTTCCAATGAATATTTAAAGGCATAATGTGTGTACCAATCAAAGATTTGATGAAAAAATGGACATAAAATAACATACATAAATGGTAAAAAAAAAGTACACGTTTCAAGATAGAATATAAATGTTTTTAAATGGAAGATATGCTATTAAATATCACAGTGTGAACTCATTGTAAATAAGGATGAGTTCGTATACAGATACTTGCTAGGCACAGTGGATTTTTGTGTCTTTAAAGGTAATGAGATAGAAATTTAAATATAATCTATAATTTAAAAAAATTAGAAAAAATTGCAAGGTGCACCTTATTCCTGCAAAAGCACTATCATTGTTTATAGATTAATTTATTTTATCCTTATAAGTCTCACAACCTGAATGCACTTCTTTTTTTTAAAGCGTAAAAAAAGATGTACAGAACATTTGGGCTGTAAATATTGTTGAAAAAGGCTGCCCAGGTGCCGGTCCAAATTTTGAACGGTTACCCGGATTACCCGTTCGAAACATCTCAAATTTTCGCGGTCATGTCTGCCATTAACATTATACATGTACTTCTTTGTATATTATGAGAATGCAAATTCAGATGCAATGAATCATCGATATAAAAATGATGACATTGACATACTACTAAAGTACAACCAAAGTGATTTTTTTTTATGGGGGGGGGGTCTAAACAAAGTCTTTCAAAGATAAAGGGCGGTAATCGTATGATGCCACGGCGGGTTATTTCTAGTTCATAGCTGAAAACTTGTAATTAACCAAACTTTCCAAGACTTGCCCTTCTCTGTGGACCCAGCCCCCAGCATTTATTTTTGTGATTTAAAAAAAAATGGAGAAAGGTGCGAGGGGAGGATGTAATAGATAAACAACATTGGCCTGTCTCAATAATATCAGCATATTTCAAAGCCAAGGTAATTTCTGTCGTTTCCTTCCTAAATCTCGGGGTTGCTGTCTATTTTCCTTATTAGAGCAATTCAAAGAACAAATACCTTTTTGTGTTACATGATTTTTTTTCATGTTCCAAGAAAAAAGGTGTATCAAAATCCATAAAAGTTTGTCGGGAACGTGTTTTATTTCTAGTTGACGGTTATTTCTTTTTAAGCGTTTTCATGATAAAAGTATTTCACAGCATTTATTTTAAACGAAAAGTTTTAATTTGATAAATAGTTCTCAAGCCGAAATGTGAACACAGAAGGGTCTCAGACCACCGTTGGTATGGACATTGCAGCAACATTTTCACGGTTACCGAGGCGCAATTTTACCACAGTGGTAATTGCTCGGCAACGGGTACCCGGGTTTCCCGTTGACAGACCTACTTAACACATCAAGTTACACATTGTCTCTTTTAATGAAAAAAATAAAAATAATAAATTAAAAAAAAATTGTGAATGTAAGGACCAAAATGGGATTGCTCAAGTTAATTTTTAAAACATTTATTTATTTTTTTAAAAAAAGCCTTCTTTTTTTAAACCAAAAACCCCAAAGCACTACTTTTCAAGTATTTGAAGCCAAAAATTTATATAATTACAGCTGTTAAGTAATGGGAGCTATAAAAGTGTAAGTAATGTTGGCGATTGTTATTAGGTTATATAGATATAGATTTAAAATTATCTTGCTGAAAGCAAATGTACAGTGGTAGAATACAACTCTTAAAGAAATAAAGTTACAGATAAATGTGAAATGTTATGTTTAAAATTTATTATTTGTAACCTCACTATAACAAAAATGAGATAATGTTTTAACATCTTAAATGAGAAATAAATGTATTTATTATAGGTTTATATACACCACTATATCTAGACTCCTCACAGCTAAAGGATGTCTTCTAAATAGATAGCCTAATGTGAGGAAATAAAATATTCTGTTTTGATGCATAAAAATTAAAAAGATTTTGTCATAAAAGTAGTGTCAGAATTTTTCCAAAATCTCACCAATTTGAGGAAATTTGTATTATATAATTATCTTTGTTTATTTTGTCAGATTTTTTGATTGGTTGCAGCTAGTCCTTATATATAAAAAAAATGTTTTGTTCACATATTGAGCTGAATTTGGATAAGATGTTTATCATTTTGAAATAATGAAGATATGTACAAATAACAAACATAATAATAATATGGCTCTGCCTATCTTTCTTCATTATTTGTGACATTTTATTAGATGGTCACACTTTAGAGAGTGAGAGAGATATATTAAGTTGTAACATCAAATATTCACCTTACAAAATTAGAGGCACATTTTATTCAATAAGATTTCAAACTTTGATCTAGCCACAAAATATAACTGGTACTTGTACATTAGTCCCTCCATATATCTCCATTCCCTTTTCCCCATAGTCACTTTATCATAAATGACATTTTAAAATTTGCATCATTTGTTATTATTATATAGGTTTACCATCGTAAAAAGTGTTTAAAAGTATATGAAGTGTTTTTAAGTGTGTGAAGAGAGTTTATTAAGCCTTAAAATATATATAAGCGTTCTTGAATTTAAGCCCTAGAGCAGGATGACTACTTTAAAATAATTCTAAAATAACTAACGGGTATTATAGATCACATTCTATTTCACCCGAAGTTGGGTTTAGATCATTTTAGATCCATCTAACTCTAACAGATTTAGTTAATTATATAAAACATATTTGGGTTATCTAATCTTTTGATTAAACCACCAATTTTATGGAATAGGAAACATAAGTAAGGTGTTGAAAGATGTTATGGGGATATTACAGATACATTAACAATGTTTATAATTTGGATGCTGTTTGTATGGTATAACAAGTTTTTCATTTAATCCTGGGAGGTCATTAAAATAGTAGTGATATAGTAGTTCTTCAAGCTTCTGAAAATCAGGACCCATCTGAAGCGAAAGAGTGAATTTTCCATTTTCCTGAAGGAAATAAAGATGTTGGTTTTTTAAAGCAAAGGGATACAAAAAAATATTTTTGTTACAGCTAACTTATAATCAATGTTTATACTATGTGTTGACTTGTTAAATTTGTTATAACTTATGCTTTTATTCACCTTTTGATGAATTTTGAACTTTCTTGTAGCATTCTTGGAAAAGACAACCAGAACAAACTGGAGAACATTTGAACATTTTTATACAGAATGAAAGGGAATGTCAATTTGTGCTAAAATTAATCTATATCATTCATTTTTAAACAGTGATTACTTTATAAAAATATTGCCTATTTAGTATACTTTAAAAAAAAACACAATGTCTTACAGTTCCTTTGGTTTTATTTTTACATGTGTGCCTTAGCACCCAAGGGAAAGTTTATTTAGTGCATCATTAACTATGTCATGTACAATTGTCATAATTTGACTACCAATGTCAATTCAATGTGGAAAAAAAATCCTATAATTCACTAGCAGATGATTCTATGTAAGGTGTTTTTCGACATGTGACAAATGTACAAGTTTTAATCTTTTAAACCCTTTTTAAAACAAATTGATAAACATCATTGTAGTGTGTAATGATTAAAATTTGACTTAGTCTGTTTTGAGAAAACCTGTATCCAACAAGAGCTCAGAGAAAAAAAAACTTTTGAAGACTGATTTATTCAAGAGATAGTTATATTTATTATTTTTTTCTATGCAGTGGTCCCCAACAAGAAAAGTCACTCATAAATCCCTAACATGTATATAGTGTAACGTGTTATACAAACTGCTGAAAATGTTATATGTATATATTTTCAGCCCAATAGCCTCTTACTTTATGCTATAGATGCTCCTTATTTGCAGAAGATTATAGTTCAAGTAAATATTTTACACATCCTTTAACACAAGATATTTCATGTTCTTTTTTGTCAGTAGAGGTTTTCTCATTGAAATACAGTCATCACAAACCATGAGGTCAGCACATTATTAAATAAAATTCTAGATTTTTTTCGAACAGCAAAGTAATCAGTTATTCCCCTTTTAAACTGAACAATTTTCAATATGCTTTACAATTCCAATCAAGGAGTTGGTCCTATGATGGACAAACATGATTGCAGAATAAAATATCAAATTATAATTTTAAAAAACATGTGAATTATCTTCTTCTAGCTTCACAAAGTTTAGCTTCAGGACAAAAATTATGGATAAATCAACAAGATGCTTGGTTACCCTTTTTTCTTGCGCCACCCTTTTCTAATGTCAGGTGAACAACCCACAATTGTATTTAACTGGTTAGTATATTATGAAACCAAGTGGAGAAATCACTGTCTATCTACAAATATTGCTCTTTCTGATCCACCAAGTGCCACCCACACCAAATAGTGACATCACTGTTTCAAAAGGAGTCAAACTCAAAGCGTGCTAAAATAATTAGGCCAAATCAATGTTATAAAATTGCATAGAGAATCTATTTTGGTCCTCTGAAATCGGTGCTACCTTTTTTAAAATAGTGTGGAACAATACTACAACTGCTACGTTCTAATACAAAATATTGTTAAAATTTTAAAGAGCAGAAACAAGATGAAAGCAAATTTATCCTCTCAAAATAATTTTGTTTCTGTGATTTCACTTAACAGAGAGAATTAACTTACAGAGGCATCTTCACTTTTCCTGATGAGATAAACACCACTTTCACCAATGGCTTTGATAATTCTGGTGAAAATTAGTAAATACGTTTTAAATGAGATTGACTTAGATTAATTAATAATAAACATTTAAGTTTCATACAAAATTTGAAAAACAATAAAGCTCTTTACTTGAATAAAAAAAAACACAAACAATTAATAGAATGTTTTACTACTTTGATTCCATCTATATATATAAATATGAAAGTATGTTTGTGTGTGTGCTTGACCTTTATAGCTGACTAAACCATTCACCTGATCGTCATGAAACTTTTGGAGACTGCTGAGTACGCTCCCGGGAAGGTATCTGTCAACTTTTTTTCTTCTAAATTTAACACTCATGGGGCGCCGGGGGCCTATAAGGGGCCGTGCATAAAGTACGTCACGCTCCAGAGGGGGTGTAAGAAAGTGTGACAGGGGGAGGGGGGTGTCGGGCCATGTGTGACGTCACGGTGTTTTATATTAAATTTTAATTATTTTGTTAATAAAAAAACATTTTTGTTTGAAAGTGTGACGTACTTTAAAGGAGGGGGAGGGGTTTCCGAGATTTGTGACAGGGGGAGGGGTAAAAATGGTTAAAAAAAGCGTGACGTACTTTATGGACGGCCTCTAATGTCATTTTTTGCTTATATGAGCTATATAAAAATTACTTTATGCGTTAGCTACTGAGTAAATGAATGGATCTCAACCAAACTTTATATACAAAAACCTGGTAGCCCATATTTAAATACTTACGGGCACCGAACTTCTAATGTCAATTTCTTCGGGGCCGGTGGCCCCAAATGATGTCCTTTTTACTTATAGTTTAAGATATTTTTCACATTCAATTTTTAACGATCTTGAGAAATATATCAATGATGAAACTGAATTAAAATGAACAGGTTTTTGAAATCGACATCTTGCACTGAATGAGCCCGGGGGCCCCTTAATGTCATTTTTCCCCCAGTATTAGCTATATAAAAATTAGTTTAAGCGTTAGATAATGAGAAAATAACTGGATATTGACAAAATTTAGTTTATAAAAACTTAAGAGCCTATATTAAATCACTAAAAGGGCACTGAACTCCTAATGTCTATTCCCTCGGAGCTGGGGGCCCCAAGTGTTTTTTTTATTGAACGTTAATAATTGTATTCCCCATTTAATTTTATTGAGAAATATAGAGTTTAATGGCAATAAAAAAATTATCACTCATTTTGGGGCCGGGGCCCTTAATATCGTTTCTTCTTTTGTAAGCTTTTTAATTATTAATTCATTTATCCGCTTGCTATGAAACTTGGACTTTTTTTTTCACGCTTCCTCGAAGGTTTCTAGCATAATTGTTTTAAAACATACCACTCATTGGTATCTTTAAATTTATTCATTTTTACTGAGATCGTTGCAACGCACGGCGGGTCTGCTAGTTAAAATATAAACCAAATGCGTAAATAGTTGTAGAATTTTTTCCCCTCCAATTTCAGTTTAAAAATTGAAATTTCTTACACTTCATTTCCATTTTTCTGAGTTTTATTTTTGTTGAGGACTTGTGGCACTTCTTTTTCTTCTTTATTAGTTTAATTTAGGGCTGTTAACGATTAATTTAAATTTAATCATTAACTTTTGAAAAATTAACGATTAATATCGATTAAAGCCAAAAATTGAAATTTATGGTATCATAGGTAACATTTATTAAAATACGTGTCGAAAATCAAAATAACACTGGAATAATTCTTTATATGACATCTTTTAACCAACAACGCAAATAGACAAGTGTATAAACATTATTTGGTTCAAGTGATGAGTGGGTCTTATTGACAATATAACCAGCCGAGCTGAACAATCATTCACATAGCTTTAGATTGTCTCAGCAGAAGTTTCTGATACTGTAGTGTATGTTTGGTTTGCAGGTGGTATTTAAGCGAAGTGTTAGAACCATGGTAGCAATGTTCCCTTTAAAATCACAGCACAGCAAATTTTGTAAAAATATTGAAAAAAAAATAATAAAAAATTGACGTTGTGCAACTTTGCACACAAGTTTTTTTAAAACTCTGCACACTGACAAACGAAGCATAGACTTAGAGGACACATTGCATTGTAGGCAAACAATTTCTCTCAATGGGCACAATAACCTTTATCAACAATTTGAACATTCACGTCAGTCAATAGTTTAAAACCAAAATGTTCGTGTAATCGTCCGGAAATTAGTTTATATTTATCGGTCGAAATATTTTACTTTTCGACTTCCAGTACATTTATAAGTGGTGGGTCGATTAATATTTAAAAAATTTTTAATAGTTAACATTTTTTAAAATGATTAATCGAGAAATTAATAGTTAATTTCAGCAGCCCTAGTTTAATTACTTAGGATAGATATATCAGGTAAATTTAATTTGTACTCTTATTTTTTATTTTATAAAAACAAATATTTAAACTAGTGAATAATTAAAGCTAAACAATTATTGTTTCCTTTACGAAAATTATTTTTCTTTTTAATGTTACTGAATTAATAAGAGTTTTAGTTTTAAAAAAATATGCTTTCATAGAAATTAAATAAGAAAAATCAAAATAACTTTCATTCAATTTCCAAGCAGATTATGAAAATTAAATGAAACTATGAAGATGTAATAATAGATGACATACTCAGCAGCTTTCACTTTATTTCCAGAGTAATGGACATTGTCCCAGTATGGATCAGCTTTTTCTTCACCCTTAAAAGATAATCAAACATTTAATTAACATAATAAATGAAATAGAAAGATTTTCAAATGTATTCTGGATGCATGAAAAAACTATTTTCCTTCTGAAATATTGTGATTTTAAATTTGTAAGATTTCTTTTTCTCTAACACAAAATCAATCTATCAACCTTGGATAAACACAGTGCTCACTGCACTAAAGTATTAAATGTTTAACAATTTCAAAATTTACTGTTAAAGAAATTTTAAGTTAAATTGTATACCTTGATGTTAAAATTTGTTAGAAATGATATTTGTTGAAATTAACCTTTCTCAAAGCAATATAAAATTAAACTGTTTAAAGATTTAATCAAAATAATCTGAGTTAAAATTTAAAATAATGTAATACCAGAGGAGCTGATGGCATCTTTTGAAGGCTGTAGCCTTCAGCAAGAGCATTTTCAGCTGAAAATATTTCAAACAGTACTAGTCATATTTAGCAAATGTAAGAAATTTAAACTTTATTAAATTATTAAAAACTGTATGCCATGAAAATGAAATAGCTTATGCAAAATAATGAGCATTAACTATATCACCTTGAAAGAAATAGTTAGCCATGAGCAAAATTAAAAACATTATCAGTATTTGGAAACTTCGTCCCAGTACTTTATTGCCTGAATAAAAACTCTTGAGGATCACTTATTCAGAAGCAGGATGAAGTCCAGACCAAATACCAACTGAGAAACAAAAGAATTTCCTCCAAATAGACAATGTTAAATAAATCCCTGACACTGACAGAGTAAGATACCATTGCATGTTGCTGGAGATGTTTTATCCTTCACAGTGCTTAATTCAATAGGAGAAAATTTGGTCAACCAAAATAATAAGAAATGATAAAACACCTAAAGATTTTAATACAGAACATTAGACAAGGATGGGCATAACACAAACTTTACCATGTAGACAGCTCCTTACAGAAGTCACAGAAAAAAGGTAGTGCCAACTTTGTAATTCGCTTCTTTTACTAATAAATTGGTCATTATTTGAAAAAAAAGTAGTTTTTTGAAAAAATAAGAACTGTTTCTTAGAATTAAAATGTTGAAATATGATTTCTAGTCAAGAAAACTCAAGTATACAATTTTCTCAGTGTCAACATACCTGGTGAAGCCATATCATATTCTGCTGGTATGGCATCCCAGTAAACAGATCTTCTCGGTTCTTGTGAGTCCATGTATATACTCCCTTCTAAATCATTGTATTCTGAAGAGCTCCAAGAAAAATTTGATCCAAGAGATAAAGAATCTGAAGAGGGTTTACCCTGCTTAGGAATGTTGCTGCTGATAAGAGTAATAAAAGACTATTATTATTCCCTAAATACATTTAAATAAAAAGGAATCTTATAAAATTGCTATGAGTATGAGTCCAAGCTTCCTCTCAATACGAAGGAATTTAAAAATTTATTTTTGTGGTTAAGATCCCTTTTTGGCAAAAGAAAAAAAGTGGGGGAGAGGGGGGAGCTCTAGATACCCAGTTATTTTTAATTTATAATTGGATTAAAATAATTAAAATTGTTCCCTATGTTGGATAAAAAATATGTGCCTTGCTTCTATTGGCTAGATGATTACTGGGAATCTAATTTGTTAGTCTTTTCTATGCACTATATTACTTTCATGCATAGGTAGTTTTAGCTTTTTCTATCAAAATCCTACAGCTGGCCAAAAATTCTGCTTTTCATGTCTAAAGGGGAAAGTGCCACTTGGGGTTGAAAGCACAACCACATCGCTCTTACTACAATACTGCTGGACATGACATTATAAAGAAAACAATATTAACTGGGGTAGTTTAAAAAAATATTTGAAAAGAAAAAATAAATAAAAATAATAATACATGTAATAATTTTTTAGTCAAGTACTATACATTTGAAACACTTTCTTTAACCTCTATACAATTTAGCACTTACTTTTGTTTTATGTTATTGGCCACAAGCATTTCACTTTTGATAGCTTTCATCCACCTCTGAAAAAAAGAGAATAATCATTGATACATAACACTTTATCATCAATTAAATAAATAAAGAAATATAAATGCATGTGAAATCATGTTGAGTTAATGGTATTTTGTAAAAGTGGGCATTTTTATGATCCAAGAAAGTATTATTTGCAACATTGTATTTGGTCTAGCAAAAAGCAGCCGATTTAAAATACTTTTCTGCAACATGCAATGTTTTAATCAAATAGTAAGTTTCTCTGTTCATGTTGAAAACAAGCTTTGGCAATAGGTTTGTAAGTTCGATTTACTGTAATAATTAATTATCCTGTACTCACTATCATTTCCTGTTCTGAAGAAGCAGAGAAATAAAGTGACTTCACATCTGGTTGTATATGTTCAAGCTTAAAAGCCCACGGAGCTTCCTTGAGCTTCACCTCACTTGCCCTTATGATTCTACAGAGTGAATAGAGAAGTGGATATTTTATTCTGTGACTGTGCAGTGATGCAGTCTTATTGACTGCTTCCCAACATACACACCAAAAGCATATTAAAGATTCATTATCTTCTACCATTTCACAACTTACAAGCAAGGTTTGTTGGTCTGTGTGCAAAGTAAAAAAAAATCTCTTGAGCAAAGGTGCACAGCATCCATTTTTTGTGTGCAAAATTTTACACACACAAACACAGATATTATTTTTACAAAATTTGCTGCATGGTAATTCTAAACTGCTGCGTGGTGTCGTTAAGATATCTGCGCAGCTTAAAGGGAACATTGCTTACAAGCACTGCCTAAAAGAAAGGCCAATAAACATGAACAGAACAAAGTGTTTGAAATCACATTTGTTTTAATACTTAGATAGCCAGATATATTACTTTTTACCATACTTTATGTGTGCAACATTGTTATGTAAATTTACCAAACATATAAAAGCTTTGTTGATATTATTTCATGACTTAATAATATCATGAAAGTGGAAACTTTGATTCGGTTGAGATATAGAAAGGATTATGCAAAAGCTCAAGTTTACAATGGTCACATGTTTCTTGTAATCAATCTTCCTTTACATTTCCTGATGTCTACTCAGTTGTAGATTTCTTTTTGTTAAATTAACCATACAGTTCATTTACCTGTTGTACCCATAAAGGGAAATGGCACCAGATGGCTTTTTGGACATCTCATTGCTAAAATAGTATAAACAGCTGTCACCAAGCAAAACATAAAGTTGGGGCCCTGAAATGGTAAATTAAATAACCATATATATGATTTGCGGTGTGATTCTCAAAGAACAAGAATAACTGTAGCTTGACTGAAAAATATGTTATTATTTTCAGGGACTTAAAGTGGCGGCTGGATAGCGAAGTCAATGGTGCGCTCGCCTCACAAGCTGAGGGGCGTGGGATCTAGCCCATGTTAAAGCCACAATAAAAATGTTGATGAATGACTATCGCTAAAAAGTCCTCTGCTGACCTGGAGAGAAGATGGGTGCCGCCAAAGTCTACCAAGCCCAGAGAAAGTTCTAATGGAAAAACTAGAACCCCCTATGTCCACGAGGTTATGGGACACAAAAAAAAATAAGTAGCATCAATGTTGATTTAATTTTAAGGTTTCGTAAGTAAAGTAAATTTATTATGACCAATAGTCATGGAGCATCGTTACCAACTTACAGCTGAAAATATTGAACTGAATTTTGTTCCTTAGACATCTTTTACGTAGCCAGCCATGTTGAACGAGATTAAGCTTTGATAAAAGCTCTTGACAACCTGGAAAATTAAATCGATGGAAAATAAACAAAAAATTACATTGAATTATGAAAGTGAAATTCATTGTAAACTGCATATGCCTTTCTGTAAATATAAAAGCCAAATACCACTCGTGACTGAATGAATGATCAATGAGATTTCAAGAACAACGACGACAACAAAATCAGCCTAAATTGTTGAAAACTAAGTGAGGGAAATATAGAGGTTAGTTTATATTTTAAAGCAGCTTTTTAAAGTATACTACATGTATATACTGTAGTATCTTTTTTGCTTTGTGTTTAGATGTCATGTACTATATGTTATACAATGCATTTGAACACATGCTATTTAATGTTTTTATGGGCACCCGACCAGTAAGATTAATTATATTCAAATTCTTAAACTAAGCTTAAATTTCCCCTTATTTATTAAATTATTTTCAACTTGTATTAAGTTACTGTTTTTTTTCTTTTAAACAAGATAAAAGTTATTTTTAAGTTGAGATTAAGAAATTTCAGCTTCCTATTGATGGCATACAAAAAATGGCAGTAAAGTAATAAAAATAATGTTTGTCTTGGGTATCTATATATATAATTCTCTTCGTGGTCGGACACTGCGAGGCAACAAGAAGCTGCATGTGCAACAGAGCGTGACGAATGACTCTCGCTCGGGTCAACTAAACACTGTTGGCAAGCGTGGCGGGATGAAATGAAAAAAAAAGGGGGGGATGGGAGTGGGTGGCAACAATGCACTTGCGTTCAATTGCATTGTTCCTTCACAGTAAATGTGAAATTCGTAGTGTACTGGTTATCACGTCCGCCTCATACGTCGATGGTCCTGGGTTCAAGCCCCAGCGAAAACATTAAAAAAAATATTTTTTTAAAAAATGTCTGTGCCCGTTCTTTTACCCCTTTATTGCCAACACTAGCTGATTTAGTTACGGGTGAAGACTTCCTGAAAGACACAGTTGTCAAAATGGGACGGGTTTGGGCAAAGGACTGTGATTGAATGAAAAGAAGGAATTCTGGAGAGACCCGCGGCGTACCCGAGAGTACAAACACAAAAAGCAGCACAAAGTAAGTAAAAAATAGCGAGTAAGCATGGAGACAAGCACACTGAGGTTGTTGTTACCCGCCTCCCATTTAATACGACCATCCCTTAAACATAAACTGTGATTGTCCGACCCTAGCGAGGTTTAGTCATGTTTAGGGTTGTTCACTCGCGTTGTTTTGATTTCTTCGTGCTGTAGTTTGTGTCCGTTATTTCTCCACTTTCTTTGCACTCTCCATTAGCAAGTCTGCGGCATATGCTACGCCGCGGGGCGTCTAGTATATATAAAATCAGATCATTTAAGACCTGAATTTTTTTTGTATACCAAATATGGGCATGTTTTTTTAATATGAATTCAACATTGATACAGTGGTACCTTGGGTTATGAACATTGGGTTACAAGATTGAGAAAGAGGGAAAAAAGTAAAGAAGTATAGACCTATGGTGCAAGTGAAGCAGCATTCACAAGTTTCTGTAGCCACTGCATACAAGGGGATTGTGTAGCTTAGCACAATGCCCAGCCGCCTTTGCTTTACCCAACTAATGTCAGGTACCCATCAGAGCTGGGTAGACTCAGGGACATCCTTAAGCCACAGGAACAAATCTCTGCCTTCGCAGAGACTTTAACCTGCAACTCTTGTTAAAAAAATGCCACTGTACCACATACCTAGGGTTGCCAGATACGTGGACAGTGGACACCAAAAGGAGGACATAATAAAACAACTGTAAATTTAAAAAAAACTGTTCATTTTTGTCTTTTAAAAAATGATTTAAGAATGCAGTATTGGTCAAACAGCTGCACATCATCTACAATAGTACCCTTCTCTTTCAGATACAATATGCATGTCAAAAGGTCATCAAATTTACTGTCTTTGATTTTATCTAAGTACATCCAATTAAAGCATTGAAATTCAACAAAAGCTTTTAACCACTTTTTTAAAGTAACTAATGCATGCTTCATACACCAACTTAACATCTGCCAAGGTTGTGTGAAAACGGCTCATAATGAAACCTCCAATACTGATGTTTCTTCTCTTTCAATGACTGCAATATTTTTAAACCTAGATCTAGGTTTTTTTTTACTTTGACTAGGTTTCTCAGTTTTTTTATTTAAAAAATAGCCATTGTCTAGGTTTTTTAAAAGTAAACATACAATGTAATAGTAAGTAATAGTTGTAACAACAATACATACAAATTATAATATAAAATATAAGAAAAGCCGGACATTTTAAACAATTTTAGCTTTGCCTGCTGGGCGGCGGACAGTGAGCTAAAAAGGAGGACATGTCCTCCTTTTGCCGGACGTCTGGTAACCCTACACATTCCATGTGGTAGTGGCCTCGTTTTCAGTTCTGCTCTTTTGTTGATAATATCTTCAGCTAAAAATATCAGTGCAATCTCTTACAATTTTTAAACTTAACTTTCATGAACTCTATTGATAAGGGCTAAAAAAAAATATTTAAAAAAAATGGTGACCTGTCAAAATGGCCCCTGGTGAACCAAAATAAATAATTCTATTGAAATAAAGAATTTTGAACACAGAGTAAATGTTTAAAAAAAATTCTTATCATTGACAATACTATAGATTATATATATATATATACTATATACATTACAAGAAAGTAATATTTCAAAATGTAATTATGAACTAAAATAGAAGGCACAAAAATCCTACACAAAGAACTAGCAAAAATAAGTCTAGTTATAGTTATTGAAAATACATAAATCTTACCACAATTTTCTGGAGTTTTAATTCCAAGCACCCCTGGGTTATAGACAGAAGCCATAGGCTGAAATGATAAAATTTTAAAATGTAAGTCCAAATTTAAGCAACCTGAGTCTAATTTTTAAAATATTAAAAAATGAATTTAATGATAAATTAACTCAAAAGTTGATTTTTAATATTTTTGGTAGAAGTGCAATTGAAATCATATAATTTTCATTCATTGACTTGAGATTTTTATTTATTCATTATAAATGCATCACATTTATATTGCCATCAAGCTTTTGATTGATATTGCACAAAAATTAATATGAAAAAAAAAGTATTTGAACCTGCATTCTTGAAAAGTTGGTAATCAAAACTTTGACAAAAAACATTACTAGATGATCTCCAACATAGAAAATTTTTTTTAAAAAAACACGAAGAAGGAATTCAAAATCAAGAAGAAAGATATATTTCTTGAAATATATATTGATAAATAGATGTTTTGCAGGATAATTTGAAGTCTGAAAGGGCTAACTCTAGAATATCATAGAACAAGGATGTCCAAACTTTTTGCATGGAGGGCAATATTTTAATGAAGTAAAGATATGCGGGGGCCGGATTAAGATAATAAATAAAAATGACATATGCTGAGAAGTTTTTATTGCAAAATTTTAATGTGAAGGCAGAATCTGAGATCTTGACTGCAGTAAACAGGCAAGGTCAGGCTCAATGCCACTGGTTTTGATACATGTGATATCACGCAGTGAGAGTCATTTAGTCTTGTCCTCACATGGTTCTTGTTAAAATTCATAAATGAGAATGTCTGCTCAGTAAAAGTATGTCGCGCCAAACAAGCTGAGCATTTTCTTATCAAATTTTATAATCTCTTGAAATCTTTCTTTATCCAACTGAAGGCAAAAAGTCAATGAATGAAAGCCGTTGTTGTCTGCTGCGACATTCAGCATAACTTTGCAACTCAATGAGTTCCAGTTGAAGATGGCCTGGAGCATCATCAGGGTCCACAGATAAAGGTGAAGAAGAAAACATGATTTCCTTTTCAATTGTTGCAAGCCAGGAATGTGATATCTGCAACTTTCCTTTGCCTTTGCTTATTGAAGTTTCTTTCTGGAAACTTGTCATGATTTCCTGTAGTGAGGGGAAATGTGTGGTATTAGGCTGCATTTGAGACAGTTGCTTTTGAAAAAGTTGCAGCTTTTTCCCAAAAGGCCTTGATGTGTGAATATAATTGACATACCTCTGCCTTGAGCCCTTGAAGACTTGTGTTAAAAGTTTTAGATGTCTTGTCACATCAACTAAAAATGCAAAATCTACCAGCCAAGCAGGATCAGATAATTCTGGAATTGGTTGTTTCTTATTTTCCATGAATGGCCCAATTTCTTTTTTTTAAGTGTTTAGGAGCACTTAAGAGCAGTCCCCCAACTGAGCCATCTTACATCATTGTAATATGCAACAATTTCGTATTCTCCCTGGATGTCAAGAAGAAACAGCTTTAACTAGTGGTGAAATGGGGCTTTAGAGCGAATAGAGCTTATAGCTTTTATAACTAGCTTAATGACATGATCGCATCAAAGATGTGTGGCACAAAGAACTTGTTGGTTAATGAATCAGTGAAGTTTAAAAGGTTTGCCACCCTCTTCACTGACTTTGTTACAGACAAGTGTTGCTTGTCCACTGTGCTTTCCAATCATAGCAGAGGCACCATCACTAATAATTACACTTTTTTCCATGGAAGCCAATAAATCTGTTCCCATAATATTGTGTTTTGGTTAAAAATAAAATGTCATTGATTTTGCCCTCATTTGACGTATTATTTCTGTAATGACATTATATATATAAGAAAAGTCTAAATTTTGTGCTGTTTTTAATACGTCTAATGAGGGCAAAATCAATGACATTTTATTTTAAAATTAATTATATTAATTAATCGATTAATAATTTAAAAAGAGGCACGGGCCAGTTAAAATTTAGGTACAGGCCGTGTTTGGCCCGCAGGCCGGACTTTGGACACCCCTGTCATAGAAAGACTTAATGGCCAATGACAACCATTTTCGCAAAAAAATAGCAAACTGATAAAAAGGGGCCATTTCCATATCCCTGATGAATAGGAATGAGATTGTAAACAAAATCTGTAGACTAAGAAGATAGTATATTTATTTTGTAGTAAAGACTTACGACATCTTGTAACCGGCTATGGGTGTGTAGCAGAAGAACCTGAACAAAGACAAACAGTTGCCTCCCAGTTAAAAAAATATAAGTACAGAGGTCCTGAATAAAGTTTACTGGTGACAGCCTTTCAATAAGGAAGCCATTCAAACTCTTCTTCCACTGAGCATAGTTAATAAAAATAAATACATATTCAAATTGGCAATTTGACCTCAATTTGAGTGGAATGCCGCTTGACCTCAGCAACACTAGCAAAATATATATACATGTATAAGATGGCATATAGTGATGCAGCTTAGCCTAAATTTGATTGAAATATAAATAATAATGCATCTAGACTATGATGTAAATTGTATTTAAAATACTAAATTGTCTTGGATCCAGACCTTGTGAATTGCGGCTAATACTCCTTATAATCAGGGCCCACCTCAGGACAAAAATGTGTAACTGTAAATAAGACTTTATACTTAGAGGGTTTTATGTCTCTGGCACGGAATGAGAAACAGGGTAGCATCTCATAGTAGCTCTTCTAAAAATTGATCATTATTTAGCATTTTATAATTTAAAAACTCCCTATTTACCAGATGAAACACTATTAAAACTTCCATTTCTAATTTTAAAGTAGGCCTCATGCTTTTACAATAGTTTTTTTGGTTTTGCAGGTAATTCTCTAAGGACTAAGCTCCCTTTCTATATCATGAAATCCATTTTTGATAATAATTAAACTACCCGTAAAAACAAAGTTTTTGACTATAAATCCCTTATATATGAGACATAAATAAAAGTATTGATTATGTTCAATATAATACGCACCGCGCAACACACTAGCATAAACATTTACAGACTGAATGTGACTGAACTCCCCTTGCTGTAAAACACGGGGATGTTGTCATCGATGGCTGGAGTGAACTCCAGTGACCCGTGGAGGTCAACTATAGCAGACGGCTACATAGAGATAAACTAAAAATGCATTAATTTAATTACGGTACATTTGACCGATCTGAAATTTTGATACAACGCATTGTTAGGTGACAAAAGTGTATGTGCAGGAGTGTAATAAACAACTTTCAGCTCGATAGCATCACGGGAAGTGGGTCATTTTTATTTGTGTTTTTCCATGCATGCAACCAACCACGACAAGACGGTGAAGTTAATATAAGGGATTTAAAAATAGATTTTGTCTGAAAATATGTCTTTTAACAGGTTGGAGTATTTAGTATTTATATACATAATGTAGGTCCTCAATACATAGTATGGTATCACCTACAACACTATAGTTTAAATAAATTATGATAATCTTAAGTCAATAGTCTATTCTATCGGTTCAGTTATCAGTTATAGTGTAATAAATAGGCCTAAATAATAAATATTGCAATTGTATTAGTATTAGATTAGAATAATAACTAAGAAAAAATAAATTCATTAAAAATTTTAAGAAATGCTTTAGATCAAAGTCTAAAAGTGAAAAGTGGATTGGATTTTATTTTTCTTTAAGTTAAAATTAAATACCTTAATATTTATGTTTGTTAATAGTTAATACAGTAAAGTAAGCCATTACAGTAATACTAAACTAAAATACTAATACATGACAATGTACAAAAGACTAATAAAATAAGCCAGGACTACACATACCTGCCAATCTATAGGTTTTAGTCAAAACAAACTGTGGCACTATATCTAGCCAAACCGTGGGCTGTGGCCTAGGTTCACGTCAGAGAAAAAAATATATAGGCGGGAAATAGCAATTATTTACCATGTGCTCTGTTTGTCTAAGTATGAAATTAAGTACTTTGGTGTTGATTTGTAATCCTTACATATAGATTTAAATATATATACATTATAAAAATGATATAGCCAATATATAATATATATATTTTCTTCTGTCTCAGTGGACAATAGGCCACAGTGTTCGGGCAGTTCTAGTGCTTTCACAACTGGCACAACTCTGGAATTACTTGTCAATACTCAAATTTTAAAACTAATTAGATTTTTAAAAAAGGATTATAAACTTTTCATTCAACCCAGAATTTATTGTTCTACAAAACAATACTCTACCATCTTTGACTCTTCATATCCAGCTTTCCATATCTTTCTTCATTTAACGAGGAATTCAACTTATTACTTCTTCCATTCATTTATACTTGTGAGTAGTGGAAACTGACAACAATATCAACAAGTATCGTTTTAAAAAATACATTTTTAAGTTAATTACAAATTATTATCAGTGCATATAGGCTATCTTACTTGTCAATCTAGTGAATAAATGTCTTAAGACTTAATTATAAGGTTAACATTTGAATATTGTGTGATGGTTAATATTTTTTAATGAATTAAACATTTTAATAAAACAGTAGTTGAAATTATCGTATTTACTCCCATATAAGCCAAGTTTAGAACTATAAAATAGAATGTAAAAATAAAGGGGTCGGCTTATATGCGCATAAAACAAAATGGACACAAGGACAGGCACTAAAATGTATAATCTTTTTCTAAATATATACTGTACTTCGTTAATCATCAGTTGTAAACAACTTATGAGCGGATGTTCAGATATTATTATAGCAAATAATGTGGAAAGAGCTGAACACGTTCTTGTTTCATTGCAAAAGGTAAACAAACTGGTATGTAACAGAAAAGTAAGCATTTTAAATCTTTAAAGTAGCAAATTTCTATGGAGTAAAATTAGACAATTGTATGGTCTTTATATGCGGGTTTTAGCAAAATCTGGCTATTTTAAAGCAGTTTTGGGGGTCGGCTTATAATAACTTATATGCAATGTAGGCTTATATGCGAGTAAATACGGTAGTTGTTTTTTTGTGTGTGTTGGGGGGTATTTTCCTATATTATTGTAATGGGGGACGGGTCAGTTGGAAAACATGTTCTCAACACTGGAAAACAAGAAAATTTAAACTTGTTAATAAGACATACAGATAGTCTTTTGGCTTTGGATTACACTGGAGCTAAGTTTTCATTTCATTTGTTATTCTGTGACATCTTGTAAGGCCTATACATACACTATTTTAATAACATATATTTATTTATCTAGAAGCCTGATTGCAGTTCACCCGTATTTTAATCTAATACTAATACAACCCTGGTTAGACATAGGGGCCATCCTCTTAGCGATAGAAACACCTTTCCGTATGCAAGAACAAATTCATTCAAATTTTCGTTCTTCCCATCTGGAATTTGGATATGGAATAGGTCGCCTGAACAAACTTAGAAAACTAACACACTATAAACATTTTAAAACTCTAATAAAATGCAATACTAAACATGAAGCCATTAAAGCATGCATAAAAAAATACAAAATAAAAAGGATAGTCTGAAACTGTAACAGAACAGATAAGAAAAGCAAAGTGGAAAAACAAAAAAAATGTTTCATGGAAACTTGAGACTGCTTGAGTGCACAAAGAATATAAAATACAAACTGTTTACCAGCACCCTAATTGTGGTTAATTAAAAAAAAACAACAACAAAAAAACACCCAAATATACTGGGATTTGAACCCCATACCTCTACCTACGCCCTACCATTTGACCAGAACTGCTAATGATAAATTGTGTTTTTTAAAATTTATAAATAATTATCTTTAACCAATCAAGTATTCTGGCAGTGCTACCTTACAAATTCAGTCATTGTGAAATTTGAATACAGAGATTGATTATTTGAGGACTAATGACTAATGCTTAGTATTAGTGTTAGTGTATGAATTACACACTTTTAGCCTAAATATAGTGATATCCGCTCATTTTTTAGCTGTGGTGTACCTAGGCCAAAGCCAATGGTTTACCTAGGTCTAGGTATACCACGGTGGTATACACAGACCACAGACGATGGTTTGTTTAGCTGGGTATACCGCTGGGGGTGTGGCTGCAGTGAACGTAGACATAATCATGGGCATTATGAATAAACATATTTAAAATTACATTAATTTGAAATCCGCCGATGCCAGAATATTATTATTACCCTCTACAATTCTGTATCGACTATGTGCACCTTAATTTTAATTTTATTGACATTTTAAATGATTTTATAATTTAAAGTCTTTAAGTTTAACTCTCACTATACTATAGACCTAGAGGCTGTTTATCGTTATAGCGGACAAGATGGCAGCCGATGCTAGTGAGGTCACTTCGACACTGCGGTGTTGCTACCCAGTTAACTACCCTTAAGGAATTTTTTTTTGAATTCTAAAGTTGTCTCCCTTGAATGATTTATGGGTTTGTGTATACAGTGACAACTACAGGAACCACAGGGGAGGTGTGTGGGGGAGGGGGCACTTAATCTTAGACAATCTTCAAATTAAGACAATTTTTAATAAATTAAAACATGGAAAAAAAAGGGAGGGGTTGAGGGGAGGGTCTCACCCCCCCCTTTTACATTTCAAAATTACTGCTACTATATGCTATGCGCAATTATATGCTATGCCACTTGATAGGGCTATTGTGCTGGAAGATTTGCCATACAGTGTTCTTATCTTATCTTTACAGACGCTCCTTCTATGCAGAAGATAGTTGCGTCCACAGACCATGACAGATGATCTGTTGGCAAGTGATGCAGCGTTCACATGCCACGGCTTTGTGGGTTCCACGCATTACCCACCGCCTAACTACATGTAGTGTTAGGTACCCATTCGGAGCGGGGTGACTCAGGGACGCCCTAGGCCCCGGGAACAAACCCTTGGCTTCACACTGATTCGAACCCGTGACCATCGGTACGACAGTCCAGTGCGCTGCCACTCGACCACCGCGTCCCCGTCTTTTGACCAGTAGCGTCATGGTAGAAATTTTAGTTAATTTTGTGTAAAATTTTTCCAAATGAATTGTGAATTTTTCCAAATTGGAAGGTGCTAGGGTTAGGTTTAGAATTTTTATTTGTGAATTTAGGTTTAGTTATTGAATTTTTAATTGTGAATTTAGGGTTAGCGTTAGTTTTAGAATTTTCATAGTTGAATTTTCAAAAATGGAAGGTTTTAGGGTTAGGATTAGTTGTAGTAATTCAGACACAGAAACTGCGAGTACCATTTTCCCCCTCATTTTTCGCTGTTTTTACAAAATCTGCATTTTGCTAAATAAGCTAAAATTTAAGAATCTCCAACCCCTCACCCCCACTTTCAAAATCACAGCGTCGCTAAAAAACCGGCATATTTGAGAATCTCCAACCCCACCCACCCCCTCTATTTTTCTCTTCGCATTTCCGCTGGTTTTCAAAATCACTGCAAAACTGAAAACACAGAAATTTGAGAATCTCCATTACCCCCTCCCCCCTAAATTGCAGTGTTTATAACAACTTTTCCACTAGGTCCCATGCCTTAGCGACCATACTGTCACCCGGAAATTACCTTATTTTGGGCAGGCCCATCATAACGATAATTAATCGACCTAGACACTATAGTTAGTATAGTAGAGTCAGACACTATAGTCTTGACCATGGGTGGGCAAACTTTTTCTATGGAGGGCCGCATTGAAAAACTGTATTGTTTTAGGCGGACCTTATATATATTTGTCTATTTCAATTACAATTTACAACTTATAAAATATGAATTAATGATTATAACCATGTACATGTCATTTTATTTCACATTTACATTCTATTACACATGTACATTACATTTTAAAATACGAACTGAAACAGTTTCTAATTTTGATAATAATATTTTACTATTCATTGTTATTTCAACAAAAGTTTATTGTTACTTGTCATAATAACTATGAAGAAGTAGGAACATAATACATATAAGCTGACCATACAGTATTATTATTATAATTAATGAGAAGTATGTACCGTATATACTCATTCTATAGCCCGTTCATTCATAAGCCGATCCACCCACTTTTGGAAGAGAAAAGTATTAAATATTAAAAGTGTATAACCCGCTCGCAAGCCGACTCCCCAAAAATAATAGGACAGCTACAAAATGGTACACATTTTTTTTAAACTACAAGCTATATCGGTCATTATGATTGTTTACTTTGTACTGCCTATTTTTTTCTTTTGTGCTCTTTGTTAGGCAAGAGTGACCGGTATTTTTAAAAAAAAATTATTTGATTAAACAGAGACAAAAGCGCGTACATTAAAATTCGTTGTTAAAAACAAAATTTGAAAAACAATTTATTAAAACGTTCACAAAAATAAATAAAATGATTAAATAAGGTAAGTGCAGATGTTTAATAACATATTATAGATTCTGGTAGAGCAGTCAAATCTGTAGATTGTATAAAAGGACCTTGAAGATCTACAATAACAACACAGATATTCAATATCTATGCAGAAATACGTTAATGACCCGCTCCTAAGCCAGCCCCCCAACTTTTCCCCCTAGATTTTGTCCAAAAAAAAGGTCGGCTTGCAAACGAGTATATACGGTAACTGTTCATTTGTAACATCCATCTGTACTTAGATTTGTCACCCAAATAGTGACAAAAGTTTGGCAGCAAAGTTTTTAAGTGTTGAAATGCTGCTGCTGGCAAAAATCCATAAAACTCCAGCAGAAGAACTGACTTTAACTTATCCTTCAGGTCATAATCTGCTTGTAGGTCAAGCAGCTCTAACTGTATATCCTCTGGGGCGGAATCAGCTTCTGCACTAAATGGCGACCCAGTGGCGTAGCTAGGGTCATCTGCGCCCGGGGACATGACACTAAGTCTGCGCCCCTTCTTGGACCGACATATTCTGGGGGCTCACTGTGCCCCCAAGAAAATTTTGAAATTTTACGGTTTATATGGTTCATTTTCAAAGCATCTGGTATTTTTAATGAAATAGAATACAGACTAATAATTCTCTATACGATTGTTAACAATTTATTTGAAAAAATATATACTCTAATTATTATACATGACTGGAATAGACATAGTCTACAACAAATTAATCTTCCTTGATTTGACTGTCGCAAACTCTTCAATTACGTTGTCAAAATTAATACTCTTAAGTGTTTCTCTTTCGATGCTAAGAAGTGCAAGATCACTTAGACGATCTTGTCCCATTGAAGCACGTAAACAAGACTAAATAAGCTTCAGTTTTAAGTAGGACAGATCACATCTTGCAATTGAAACAGAAATTGTTAGAAGTATTTGCAGTGAAATGCGCAGATTCGGAAATACGTCATCTCCATAAACCAAGAAGATCCAAAGGAGTTTCCGGTAGAACTTTAGTCCGGGTACTGAGCAGCATTTTGCTCCGATTTCTGTGCACAATTCGTGACCATTGACATCAATGTCGTAGAAATTTCAAAAATCTAAGCAAGTTTGACGAAGTTTATCGACAGCGAGAAGAGTTTTGACGTCTAGTAAAAATCCACATTTGGTGTTTAGGTTTTTTAGACGTAAAATCCGTATTGATATCTCCTGTTGCAGTCTATCAATTACGCTGTTCATAACACGTGCAATTTCTTCTTCTGCAGAAAGTCCTGCATCTCTTGCTAATTCTCCAGGTATCATCTTATGCCATCTAATCTTTCTGTCAACCTCGATTCCCCAAGTTGTGCATCTTGTTTTTCCATTGTCTACCGCAACCTGGCTCAAATTATTACACATTTTGACAATTTCTTGCTCCAGCGATTCAATTTCAGATGCTGCTTCCTTGAAATTCATAGTAGAATCCTGCAACTGTTTCTGGACACGATCAATTTTCCCAAGTATGATGTTCCAGAAATGTAACAAAACTAGAAAGTTAATGCTCAATATACCTGCCAGCAAAGTTTCTGCATCACTTCTGGTGTCAGGCATTATAGTTGCATCTTCTGATAATTTTTTAAACATCCCTACTAGTTCATCTAGTCCTTCATAAACAGCTTCTGATCGTGCACCCCAGCGTGTTTCAGAATCCCTCTTCACTGTCATTGGCACAACTCTTTTTAATTCTTCCCAAAGAGTTGTTGAACGAGAGAAAAACAAATATACTTTCAACTGTTCTGTGATTTCTAGCACATATTCACTGTTTAATGTCGGATATATGCCCAGTCAATCCAGCAGCATTGTCATAACATTGTAACCGACAGTCGGCTAGAGGTATGTTATCAGCTTCCAGTTTCTCTACGATAACTCTTTCAAGGCTTGCTGCGTTTTTGGAATGTATCTGAAAAAAACCCTAAAAATGATTCTTTGATTGTTACTTTTTTAGTTTCAAAAATCCACATCCACAAATCTGATGACTTGAGAAAGCTGTTCCCGGTGTCCTTGATCGGTTGTTGAGTCAAGTAAAATGCCGTAGTACTTGTTTTTTGCTGATTTCACTCAACAGCTGATTCCTTACAGTGGATTAAGTAGGTGGATAAACTCATTTTGGATTTCCGGTGATAAATAAGATACAGAACCTGGATTTTCTCGGGGATGTTGAATGATTACAGAGAGAAAGTTTCCAACATTTTTATCCTCGCACCTTATGCAGATGTTCTTCATGGCCACGCAGTGCCAAATTTTGTGAAACTAGAAACTTATTACAGGTAAGTATTCTTTTCAAAATATCGCGCCAACGTTGTTTTTCCAATTGAATTTTAACTTGTACTTGGACATCAATTCCAGTTTATTCAAGTATCCTCCGCTCGGCTTCCTTCAATGTAGTAAAATCTCTGCTGTGGCCAAGACTGTTTTCATGAGACTGTAGTTTTTCTGGCTTTCTCCATTTGTTGAAACCATTTGCTAACTCAAATGAAGATTTTGAGTTTGAACGTGATCATGTAACCGATGGTGGTAGACAGAGGCGTCACTAGGGTTGGTGTCACCCGGGGCGGTAGCTCATGGTGTCACCCCTTCACGACTTAACGCATAGACCTCCTCCGAGACTTTCAGTGCCAAGTAACGGGAACATACAAGGTTTTACATTTTGGTGTCACCCTGGTGCGTTCTACACCCCTCGCATTCCCACTTAAAGTTTTCGCGTTTAACGTATTTCATTGTATTTGGATTGTTTTTTCTAAGTGAAAAAAAATTGTTGTCTTTCTCTTTTTTTTAACATACAATCGTACACTGTAACATTTTAGATTTTGGTGTCTTACCCCTGATGGTGTCATCTGGGGCGGCCCACCCCAACGCATCCCCCTAGTGACGCCACTAGTCGTAGGTGGTCCTAATGTTTCCATTAGAACTTGCTAGGGGCTTTGTAGACCTTGGTGGGCGCCCCATCACCCTTCCGGGTCAGTGGAGGAATTTCTTAGCGTTGGTAATTCATCATTTTTATTGTGGCTTTAACGTGGGCTCGATCCCAAGCCCCTCGGCTTGTGAGGCGAGTGCACTATTGACTTCGCTATCCAGCCGCAGAAACACTAAACAGCTTTATTAATTGGTGAATATAATAGCCACGAGCGATTTACTCCCAGCAACTCACAGTTTTTATTGTTTTTAAAAAGCCATCAGCAATCCTACATTGTGGATGTGTAATTTATTTATGGGTAGAATGGCGCCCTTAATGCTCAATTGGGGCGCCACAATCATGCTTGCCAAAATGCTTGGAATGAAGATATTTTCGGAGCTTCAAAATTCAATCTTGCAAGCGTATTTTGGATAAATAAGTTTACATCAAAATAAAATTAAATGATAATATTTAATACTCATTTATGCGCCCCCTAACGTGGCGCCCGGGGACATATGTCCCCCTCTGCACCCCCCTCGCTACGCCACTGTGGCGACCTGAGGATATTGAAGAGTTGTTCCAGGTTCTTGAAGTTTTGGAACTTCCTTTCGAATTCCAACTGAACCTTGTAGTTGTCAGCCGTTTCACCAAACATGGTTTTCTATTTCAGCAAAGGAAAATGGCAAAACCTGTTTTCACTTGCTTGCCTGGAGAACAGGGAGAGCTTTGCCTGAAATGATTTAACATGCACATACATTTCATGTGCAAGCAAGCTATTGCCCTGAAGTTCATTCAACTTTTCCTTAATGTAAAATAGCAAACACGAAGTCTGAGCTTCCACTCTTCATTAACAATGTTAGTATCAAAGTTACAAACAAAACCCTTCATATCCAGGAACATAAATATTTCTTCCTTGAGATCCCACACTCACCTCAATATCTTGCCAGGCTCAGCCAGCGGGCATTGCTATGGTGAATAATATCTTAATATTCCATTTCCAAATCTTCCAGCAATGCCTTGAGCTGCCTGTGGTTAAGTGCCCTGGCTCTGATGAGGTTTATCACACTGACAACTGGATCAATAACATACTTGATATTCAATGGAGCGTTACCCAGACTTTTCACCATAACACAGTGGATAGGTAAAAGTGTATAGTCAGGATGTTCTTTAATTTTATTTTTGTATCAACTTCACAAGACCAACGTTTTTTCAAGTTAAAGCACACGCTCCATCAGTTGTTACACTTGCTATCTTGTTCTACACCAACCCAGTTCTTTGAAAACAGTTAACAGCATTGAATAAATCCTGGCCTGTAGTTGTGTCTTTGAGTGGCTCAACACTAAGTAATTCTTCTGTAAGCTCAAAAGAGTGTTTATTCCCCGTATAAATACCAACAATTGTGCTGTGACCTGTACATCGGTACTTTCGTCCAACGCAAGAGAGTACCACAAAAAGTCTTTGCTTGCATCTTGAAGATGATCCATCAAATTGTCCCTTATTTTTTCAAAATTCCTGACTACACTTCTCCTTGATAAAGAAATGCTATCAAAATTTTGTTTTCTGTTCTGGACACAAAATGCTTGCTGCATCTGACAAGCATTCCTTGATGAACTCACTGTCAGAAAAAGACTTCTTCCGTTTTACAATCTTTTGGGACAGCACCAAACTAGCTTCAGTTGCAGCATCTTGTATTAAAGACTGTTTGGTGAAAACAGTTTGCTTATTAACCAACTCCGGGCAATTCCTTTTTCTCTCTTAGTGCGTTAAATTGTTGTTGAGCCTGCTCGTCCATGAGGGGCACCCACCGATCATCGTTGGCATCTGCGATTCCTCCAAGGGCATAGGCCATCTAAAAGAGACCTCCAGGCATCTCTATCCTGGGCCAGCTTCTCCAGGATCTTCCATTCATGGCCAATTCTCTTGATGTCTGCCTCCAATTCTCAGCGCCAAGTGTTTCTTGGACTGCCTCTTTTCCGCTTACCCTGTGGGTTCCATTTCAGGGCTTGCCTTGTTGCATTAGAGGCAGGTTTTCTTAGTGTATGACCAATCCATCTCCACTGCTTCTGAAGAATCTCTTCCTCAATGGGCTTCTGTTTTGTCCGCTGCCACAGTTCACGGTTGCTGATTTTGCCCAGCCAGTGAATTCTGAGAATCCTTTTTAGACAATTGTTGATGAAGGACTGGATTCTGGTCATGTTTACGGCCGTTGTTCTCCATGTCTCGACTCCATATAACAGCACAGGTTTCACCATAGCATTAAAATCCTTACTTTTAACTTGCTGCTTAAGTTTTTGGAGACCCAAACATTCTTGAGTTGCTGGAAGGCTGCTCTTGCTTTTCCGATCCTTATTTTGACATCAGCATCTGTACCACCTTGCTTATCTACCACGCTGCCAAGGTAAACAAAACTGTCCACCTCCTCAAGGGCTTCTCCTTCAAGCATGATGGTTGACGTACTGGTGGCATTAACCTTGAGGATTTTACTCTTCCCTTTGTGTATGTTGAGACCCATGCTAGCAGAAGTGGCTGCGACAATGTTTGTTTTCTCCTGCATCTGTTGTTGGGTATGTGCAAGAAGGGCAAGATCATCAGCAAAGTCAAGATCATCAAGTTGATCCCACAAGGTCCATTGGATGCCATTCCTTTTCTGCTGTGTAGATGTTTTCATCACCCAGTCAATGGCTAACAGGAACAGGAATGGTGACAGCAAGCAACCTTGTCTCACACCAGTCTTCACCTGGAAAGCATCTGTCACCTGCTGACCATGGACAACTCGGCAGTTTATCCCTTCGTACATGTTTCTGATTATATCTGTAATCTTCAGCACACCCCATAACGCCTTAGCAATCTCCACAGGGTTTGCCTATCCATACTGTCGAAGGCTTTTTCATGGTCAACAAAGTTGACATAGAGTGGCGAGTTTCACTCTAGTGCCTGCTCTAGAATGATGCGCGGTGTTGATATCTGGTCAGTGCAGGATCTGTTGGTACGAAAGCCAGCTTGTTGGTCCCCCAACAGAGGGTCTACAGCATTTTTCATCCTGTTAAGTAGTACACGGTTGAAAACCTTTCCTGGGATGGACAGCAGGATGATCCCTCTGTAGTTCGAGCGGGAGTTTAAATCCTCCTTCTTTGGGATCTTGATAAGGTATCCCTCTTTCCAATCAGAAGAAACTTGCTCTTCTTCCCATATCTTCATAAACAGAGGGTGTAGCATTGCCACACTGGTTTCCAAGTCAGCCTTCAGTGGCTTTGCTGGGATGCCATCAGGTCCTGCAGCCTTTCCATTTCTGAGTTGTTTAATATCCCTGCTAATCTCTTCTTTGGTGGGAATATTGCAGTCAATTAGCAGGTCATTATCAGGTGGTTGGATATCTGGTGGATTCCTTGGTTCTGGCCTGTTTAAGTGCTCTTCAAAGTGCTCCTTCCATCTCCCTCTCTGTTGCTCTTCACTTGGTATGGTGTTTCCCATTTTATCTTTCACTGGTCTCTCTACCTTGCTAAATTTCCCAGACAGTGTCTTAATAGTAACAAATAGTTCCCTCATGTTCCCCTGGTAAGCTGCATCTTCTGCTTCTTTGGCAAGTTTATCAACAAAGTCTTTCTTGCCCCTATTGATGCTTTTCTTAACTTCCTTATTTGCATCTGCATAGTCTTTCTGGGACTTGTTTTTCTGCGCTCGTGTGAGGCTGTTTTTTATTTCTGTTTTCTTTCTTTTACTTTCTTCTATTTTACTTACTGTACCTGCTGTTATTAGCACTTCTTGGCTTGTTGACTGGACTGTTTCGTTCACGCTTGCCACTTTCCTTGGGTGGTCTCGTCTTCGAGTATTTCGTGTAGGGCTTGGAACTTATTGGATAGTGAGATCTTGAATTCTTCCTTTTTGGCTTGGTACTTCAGGAGAGAGGTATTATATTGAGTCCTGTATGCTGTTTGCTCGGTATGTCTCTTTAGCTTTAATTTCATCCTGGCCACAAGAAGATGGTGATCTGAGGCAACATCAGCTCCCCTCTTTACACGTACGTCTTGGAGAGATCGCCTGAATTTTTAACAAATACATACATGGTGTATTTGGTTCATCATTCTCATGTCCGGTGAGACCCATGTAGCTTTATAAATTCTCTCGTGCTGGAAAATACTCCTCCCTATGACCAGGTCTGCTGTGGCACATAGGTCTGCAAACCTCTCAAAATCGTCATTCATCTCGCCTATGCCTTGCTGTCCCATAACCTCTTCATACCCTGTGTTGCTATTGCCGATCTTGGCATTAAAGTCTCCCATGAGGATGACGATGTTCCTCCGTGGGCGACCCTGGACTATGGTCATTACTCTATTGTAGAATTCTTCTTTGTCTCTTTCATTAGTTGGTGTGTAGCATTGAATGACATCTAGGTTGATGCTACGTTTCTTTGTCCGAAAGGTTACTAAAAGAAATCTAGGTCCATGGGCCTTCCATCCAATGAGTTCCCTTGATAGCATCATAGCAACACCCAGGGTATGTGGGGCATCGTCTTCTTCGTGTCCCGAAAATATCACCATCTCTCTTGAGATTAATCTCTTCTGTCCCATCCAGTCCATCTTGCTTTACTAATTCCGAGAATGGTGAGCTTATAGCTCCTCATCTCAGCGGCTATTTGTGCAGCTTTACCAGCCTCATACATTGCGCGGACATTCCAAGCTTTAATGATGGTGGTAGTCCTGGTTAGGGCTGTCAATTTGTTGAAAAAAGCTGCCCGGGTACCCGTGAAAATTTCGAACGGGTACCCGGGTAACCCGTTCTAAACGTCGCATAATTTTCCCCGTCATGACCGCTATACAGTCATATATTTTCCCCTCCATGCACCTCATTTCACACAGTAGTAGTAGCCAACGGCTTGCTTCCAGTAACACTATTACTAATGCACTACAATTAACTATAATGCACTAAAAACTTTTATTCAATTCCTGCTGTAAATGCTTTCATCATAATCATAAACTAAAACTACAGTAAACTGAACATGCAAACAAAATGACAAAAGCAATGACGTAACGTTCAGCGTCATACTACTCATACCTTTAATGTTAATATCCACTTGGCGTCGGTGGTCAATGCTAAGGGCGATGACGGATGCAATACTGCGGTAAATCTCAAGTGATCTTACTTTGGTCAGTGTTACTACTTTTGTTATTAATGTTAACACCAAAATATTTCTGATATTGGGCGGGTCGGCGGTTTTTCATAAATATCAATTTTATGAATAGCGTTCAGATGGCGTATTATCGCGCTGGGTTGCCACCCTTCGCAGACACAATTTCATTACAATGTTGCATTTTGCCGTGTCACTGTCAACTCACTTGGCATGACATCTTACCCATCTTTTTAACTTTAAAAACTGACAACTTTTGGGTATCAATTTTTGGGCTAGGCAAACACGTGTTAATGAACACAAGAAACACATGAGAATGCCAGGGGTGGGGGTTATAGCAGTGCTTCTCAAAATTGTGGTCAGCGGAAGATATCAAGAAAGGAGACAGAAATATAATTTTAATCCTCCAATTGCTACCAATAATACTAACACAATAGAATTTGCCATTTTTGACAATAAACTAATAAATGAAAGAAATAAAAGGAAATAAAATACATTTCGCTACCATATACGTACCGGGAAAATAGTGTACCGGTTCCTGGTGCAATGGAAAAAATTCAATTCCTGCCGGTCCGCCATACTAAAAAGTTTGAGAAGCACTGGTTTATAGGAGTGAAGAGAGAGTTGGGGTGGGGTTAAAAACGACATTAGATAGTATCAATCGGTGACCCACGGTCGGCTATTTCAAAGCAAAGTTAGTGTCAAAGCCAATGTGCGTTTATGAAAAGAAAAAAAAACCACGGCCTCTTTCTTCTCTATGCAGTCCATCCTCACGGCGACATCTGCCCATCCTACACTGTTAGTAACTATTTAATTTATTAAATTTAAATACTGATAACCTTGTACGCATTAATAACTTCAGTTTTTCTAGGTCACCACGTGTTACTGAAGACAAGAAGTATAAGCGAATGCAAGGAGTGAAGGGAGGAGAGAGGGTTAGATAAGCAACATTAGCTAGACTACTAGTATCAATCGGCGTATTTCAAAGCAAAGTTAGTGTCAAAGCAAGAGTTTTTTTTTAACAAACAGCGTCTTTCATCTCTAAGCAGTCCATCCTTATTTTTGGCAGAGGACTTATGTTTTCTTTATATGATTCTTTAAAAGAACTAAAACATTTTTGTGTTTTGCGATTTCAGTTTCACGTTGAGAGAAAAAAGATGTATTAAAATACATTGCAATTTGTTGGGACCGTATTTTATTTCCCATTGACAGATACTTCCCGTTGACAGAGTCTGTTATTTCTCCATAGATGTACTTCACAGCTCATTAAAAAAAAATTTCATGTAAACACAAAAAAGCCGCATGGGAGCCGAAGTTTGGCCTCCATTAATATAGAATATAGACATTGAAGCCACATTTTCACGGGTACCCGGGTGGAATTTTACTACCCGGGTAATCACACGGCAATGGGTACCCGGGTACCGGGTACCCGTTGACAGGCCTAGTCCTGGTAGAGATGATGGTTGTCGGCCTAATAGCTTCCAGATTTTGGCTTTCACTATTAGGCGTCATATTTTCCTCCTCAAGGAATCCATCCTCTCCCAGGACTGAAATTTCTTTTGCTACTCTTTTCAGTGTTTTTGTAACTATGTTTTTTACACGGCAGGGTTGTTGGCCTTGCGCGCAACCACTTGGGGGGTTGCACCTCACAGCTCAATGGGTAGGTGCTTTTGTTCGGGTTGGGTTCCTAGCCTTTGTGGATCCCTCCACTTCCTATAATGCAGTAGGGTTGATTTTGGTCCACCCTGGGTATTTTATTTTCCCGGTACCCTCCATATCTGGTGGGCTTTCCCCTATCTGTCAGCCGGGGAGGCTTAAATTGTGCCCGAAATTAAAATGTTTTGTTTGATGGTGTCTTTTTAAGTTGCACTCCTTAAAGAAGCTCACAAACTCACGGCTCAGCAAGCAGACTGCTTTACTCCCAACGCCCGTGAAGCAATATATAACGGGTTGTTTTTTTCCATTAAAAACAAGACATTCGTCTTTCTTTCTTTTTTTGGCAGCACGCATGGTTAAATCAATGTCTATTCGCTTTTAAATTACAATTTTTACACAACCCCCAATATGTAAATCGTAAACAAAAGCCACTTCCGTAGAAATGGATGTTAACAATTAACTCGTTTTCTCTGGATCAACGCTACCATTATTGATATTAAAAAGACGTTTTTGACGGATCGATGATAGGAGCGTCGAATTATTAAAACTGCATTGTTACGTTTATTTTCTTAGCTATTTAACTAAAATTAGTTTTAATGTAATCTAGAATGATTTCCCTTGAATAAAAAAGTCGGAAACTCTTTGTTTGAATGTGTTTTCACCGAAAAAGAGGCGTTTGAAAGGTTTGTTTTGATTTTCGTTTTTACGTTTGTTTACAAACATGGATATTCAACCAGCTCGTCTGGTTATCAATCTAATATTATTTTAAATACTAGGATAATGAACAAGAATAAGGTTGTTTTTTTTTATAATGATTCGATAGTAATTTTAAATTGCCAATGAATTATAAGCCTAGTGATTATACGTTGCCGTGTGATTACCCGGGTAGTAAAATTCCGCTCGGATACCCGTGAAAATGTGGCTTCAATGAATATATTAACAGTTGGCAAAACTTCGGCTCCATGCGGCTTTTTTTGTGTTTACATTGTGGCTCGCAAAAAAATTTATCAAATGAAAATTGTTGTTTCCAAAATATGCTTAGAAGTACATCTAAGGAGAAATATCTGTCAACGGGAAGTATCTGTCAATGGGAAATAAAATACGGTCCCAACAAACTACAATGTATTTTGATACATCTTTTTTCTCTCAACGTGAAACAGAAATCGCACAACACAAAAAAGTTTTGGTTCTTTAAAAGAATCATATAAAGAAAGCAAAAGTACTCTGCCAAAAAAAGGATGGACTGCTTCAAGATGAAAGACTCTGTGTTTGTTAATTAAAAAAAAACACCCCTACTTTGACTAACTTTGCTTTGAAATACGCTGATTGATACTAGCTGGTTGTTTATCTACCCCCCCTCTCCTCCCTTCACTCCTATAACCCACAACCCTTCTTGCATTCGCTTGTTTCTTGTGTTAACACGTGTTGACATAGAAAAACTGATGTTAATAATTCGTACAAGGTTGTCAGAATTTAAATTTAATAAATTAACAGTTACTAACAGTGTGGGATGGGTAAGACATCGGCTGTGAGGATGGACTGCATAGAGATGAAAGAGGCTGTGTTTGTTTTTTGTTCATAAAAGACCCTTGCTTTGACACTAACTTTGCTTTGAAATAGCCGACAGTGGATCACCGATTGATAATAACTAATGTTGTTTTTTACCCCCCCCCCTTTTCTCCTCTCTTCACTCCTATAACCCAGTGCTTCTCAAACTTTTTAGTATGGCGGACCGGCAGGAATTTTTTCCATTGCACCAGGATCCGGTGCACTATTTTCACTGTACTTACATGGTAGCGACATGTATTTTATTTCCTTTTATTTCTTTCATTTATTCGCTTATTGTCAAAAATGACAAATTCTATAGGGTTAGTATTATTGGTAGCAATTGGAAGATTATAATTATATTTTCCTCTCTTTTCTTGATAACTTCCGCGGACCACCACTTTGAGAAGCACTGCTATAACCCACACCCTTTGCATTCGTGTGTGTTTCTCGCGTTCATCAACACGTGTTTGTCTACCCCAAAAATTGATATTAATAATACACCCAAAGTTAATAAGATGGGTAAGACGTCGTGTGGAATCAGGCCAATCGAGTTGACAGCGACACGGCAAAATGTAACCGTTGTAATGAAATTGTGTCTGCAAAGGGTGTCAACCCAGTGCGATAAAACGCCATCTGAACGCTATTCATAAAATTGATATTGATAAACAAACCGCCGATCCACCCAATATCAGAAATTTTTTGATGTCAACAAAAGCAGTAACACTGACCAAAGCACGATCACTTGAGATTTACCTCAGTGCGTCCTTCATTGCCCTTAGCATTGACTACAGACGCCAAGTGGATATTAACATTAAAGGTATGACACTGAACGTTACGTCATAGCTGTTGACATTTTGTTTGCATGTTCAGTTTACTGTAGTTTTAGTTTAAGTTTACGAGTATGACGAATGCATTTACAGCAGGAATTTAATAAAAGTTTTTAGTGCATTATAGTTAAGTGTAGTGCATTAGTAATAGTATGTTACAGGAAGCAAGACGTTGGCTACTACTACTGTTTGAAATGAGGTGCATGGATGGTGGATAGGTTGCATTGCATAGCGGTCATGACGGGGAAAATTATGCGACGTTTAGAACGGGTAACCCGGGTACCCGTTTGAAATTTTCACGGGTACCCGGGCAGCTTTTTCAACAAAATTGACAGCCCTAGTTGCAATACATAGTATAGCTTCCAGCTCCATTGTAAACAGCACAATTTTCCTTTTTTTTTCTTGTATGGGTGACCATGGATATATATTGAGTTCTAATGTTTGATTTGTTTGTTTTTTTTAATGTGAATTTATTTCTGTTTGCTGTAAATATGAAGTTAGCTCAGAAAAAACACCATTTTCTTACATTTTGGATAAAAATCTAGATTTTTGTGACTTAGAATGAGGTTTAAAAAAAAGAATGTGGTGTTTTAACATTTTGTTTTAATTTTCACTAAAACAAAATCATAATATTTTAGGAAAATAAAGTCATGAGTCTGTGTTATTTAAAAACATCATCTTTTCCCTTTAAATCAATACAAAATTTATCATTATCTGTTAAATAATAAAAAGTTATTAACATTTTAAGATACCATAGTAGCACACCAATTTCCAGAATAGATAATTCCGGCAGAATGAGGAAAATAATTCCGGAGAAAAAGAGTTAATGACTAATGATCATTAATCAATTCTGGAGCAATAAAACCGATTTAATATCCCTATATTCGAATCAAATACTTGGAATAAAATTTAAAAATTATGATGAAAATTCTAAACAAAGAAAATTAACATCGAGATAAGATCATAACATGTACTCTTGCCTACAGGCCGCATAATATACTCTGGCGGGCCGCATGCGGCTCGAGGACCGTAGTTTGCCCATCCCTGGTCTTGACTATACTATAGTATAGTAACTATACTATATTACTATTACTATTTTTTAAGTACTAGCAGACTTGCAACGATCTCAGTAAAAAGGAATAAATTCAAAGAAACCAATGAGTGGTACGTAATAAAATCCTTTTTGCCCGAAACCTTCGCGGAAATGTTCAAAAAAGGTTGAAGTTTCATAGCAAACAGAGAAAAAAAGACTTTTAGGGCCCCCGGCCCCGAAAAAATGGACATTAGAAGTTTAGTACCCTTTAGTACTTTAATATAGGCTACCAATTTTTTATATACAAAGTTTGGTCGAGATCCATTCATTTTCCGTTAGCCAAAGCTTAGACTAATTTTTATATAGCTCATATTAGCAAAAAATAACAATATGGGTTCCCGGGCCCTATCGGTGCAAGACGTATAATTATAATTAGAAACACCTATTTGATTCAATCAATTTCATAATGGATCTATTTATCTATTTTTTTCAAACTTTATAAAATTGAATGCAGAATAAAACCTTAAACATTTACGAAAAATTGACATTCAGGGCCCTGGCCCCAAAGATATGGAAATTATGAGTTCAGTGCCCTACAGTATTTTAATAAAGGATCTGAAGTTTTTATACACCAAGTTTGGTCAAGATCCATTCATTTTCCTTGTAGTTAACACTTAGAATAATTTTTATAAAGCTCATATAGCAAAAACCAATATTAGGGGCCCCCGGGCCCATTCGATGCAAGATTTTATATTGGAAACACCTATTTAAATCAATCAATTTCATAAGTGATATATCTCTATACATATAAGATTCATTTGTTGTCTGTCTGTTTGTTCCTTTATAACTCAAGATACAGACAACCAAATAAGTTGAAATTTGGTATACGTACACAAAATTACATGGGGAAGCTTCTTAAAGCATTCATTCCATCCCAACCTCACTCTGGCCCTGGGGCACTTCATGTCTTTTTTTTGCTTATATGAGCTATATAAAAATTAGTTTATCCGTTAGCTGAGTAAGTGAATGGATCTTAACAAAACTTTGTATACAAAAGCTTGGTAGCCCATATTAAAATACTTAAGGGCACTGAACTTTTAATGTTAATTTCTTCAGGGCCGGGGGCCGCAATTGTCTTTTTTTCATATATGTTTAAGAAATTTTTTCATTTACTTTTTAAAGATCTTGAGAAATATATCCATGATGAAACTGAATTAAAATGAACAGGTTTTTGAAATTGACATCTTGCATAGAATGGGCCGGGGGGGGGCCTTAATGTGATTTTCCCCCTATATTAGTTATATAAAAATTAGTTTAAGCGTTAGATAATGAGAAAATAACTGGATTTTGACCAAACTTTGAATATAAAAACTTAAGAGCCTATATTAAATTACTATAGGGTACTGAACTCCTAATGTCCATTCCCTCGGAGCTGGGGGCCCCAAATGTCTTTTTTACTGAACATTAATAATTGTATTCCCAATTCAATTTTACACGATATTGAGAAATATAGCTTGAGTACAATGGCAATAAAAAATTAAATTATCACTCATTTTGGGGCCGGGGCCCTTAATATCGTTTCTACTTTTCTAAGCTTTTTAATTAGTAATCTAATTAATTTTAATTAATCCAGCCAAAAAAATGTATACTATTTTTTTAATGTTTCTGCGAAAGTATTAAAATAAGAATACTTGGCGGAGTATCTAAAAATAAAACGTCCATACCTGCCTGTCATTTTCATTGGATTCTATTTAAAGTACAGCAAAGTGAGCTTCGCGGATATTTAGCCAAAACGGTATTAAGTGCTAACAGGTTATTATTCTCTACCATTACACATCCGTAGTATTCGAACTACCAATTCCTTCAAGACTGCATTAAAACGCATCTTTTCAAAATGTATTTACAAAATTGAAGAAAAAACATTTGTTTTAATGATTAGTGTAGCTTGTGTGTAATGTACTACTACTGTCCTTTATGTTATTATGGTGTGAATGGTTATTTAATTATAATATGTATGTTATGACTCTTACTTAAACTTATTAACTTAAATAAATTCCGTTAATGCCATTACACAAATATTAAAAAATTGTGACGTAAAACGCAATCATCATCACTTACGCCCGTTAAGGAAAACTGAAACGGTATTTGCGATTTTTTTCGACATGCGCAGAAAGATGCACAAACAACTATCGAAGTACCTATTTATGCTATAACTTATAACTTTCACTGCCTTTAATTTGACATCATTGACATTACTGATTACTCAGATTACTGACTCACATCACATACCTTCACATAGTTAGTAATAGTGTAACACTGACTGTGTAACACTAGTAACAGTAACAGTTACGTCTACGTTACATAGTTAATTTTAATTTACATTTAATTTTACTATGACTATGATAGCTATTTTAGGCTTTGCCTCGTTTTTATTCTTTAGTTGTCTTCAGTCTAAAGTTTAGTTTGGATTAGACATTAGGAGTAATAGTAATCGGAATAGTATAGGCAAAGCCCCTATGGCCATTCAATACTCAGACTCAGTCATACTAATACTGATTAATTGAATACTGAATTAACTGAATACTGAATAGTCATAGTCTGAATAGGAGTACTGAACTGAGCTTTTAATTTATTTTTTGTTAAATTATATTTACAGTTATAGCATGTAGTTGGACCTATAATTCAGACCTACCAGTTTTAATGCCAAAAGCTTCAGTGAACAGAAATGGTCAAAGCAGATCGATTTTAATTATTGCATTATAAAAAATTGAACCAAGTAATTGTAATTATTGTAGCATTGGCATCTTTTAAACACTTCCGAAGTGATTCCGAACTACAGTTCTGCGTTGCCACTTAGGATATAAAAAAATACCAAAAAAAATAAATACATAAAAATTAAGTTTAGGTTTTTAATAAAAACAAACCCGTAAAAACAATTTTTTTACTATAAATCCCTTATATATGAGACATAACTAACAGTATTGATTATTTTCAAACATTTACAGACTGAATCTGTCTTAACTCAACTTTGCATCATAACCCTAGTGGGGGGGGGGAGGGGTGGGTGGGGGGGAGGGGGAGAGGGGAAAAGTCTGGTCACCGATTCGCTGACCGAGCTCAGAGTGACACGTAAAATGTAAACAAAAGCGCCCCGTCGCTTCGTTGGGTCGCCTCAATGCGTCAGCTCAAAATTTCACGTGGGAAAAAAACAATAACAAACCGTGAATTTAAATTAAATACCTCATATAAGGATAAACTAAAAATGCATTAATTTAATTACGGTACGTTCGATCGATCTGAAATTTTGATACGATGCATTGTTAGGTTAGACGGGTCCGTGTGCCAAATTTCAGTTCGATCGGATCATGGGAAGTGGGTCATTTTTGACTTCTGTTTTTCCGCCCGCCCAAGACAGAGAGAGAGAGAGAGAGACGCCGGTGAAGTTAATATAAGGGATTTAAAAATTAAAAAATTAAATGTCTTGAATATCTTTAAAATTTATATTATTTATTTTAAAAATAAAATTTCTGCAATAAAAAAAGAAAAGTTGTTACCTCTTAGTTTAACATTTTTTAAAAGGCAAAAAATCGACAAGGATTGAATTGTAATGCAGCTTGAAATTATAGACCATTTCTTTATGGATGCTACTACTAGCCCAATTTAAAATTTATTATTTTTTTTAAAAAATCTTTATAAAATGAATGTCCCTCTAATTAGCATTAAATTTGAAAAATACCCTCTTGTTATAAATAAGTCAATACATGATTCACACATGAAAAAAATAGTAACTCATTTTTTAGCTAAAATTACAAGAATTTGAATTAGGCTACTTACTTAGCAAGCCCTTTAAATGGTATATTATTTAAGCCTATTGGACCACATTTAAATTTTCTTTCAAAGTACCTATAAACTTAATAAGTACTAAAAATAAGGTATTACATTAAGTACTTACAAACAGCAAAATAAAGAAGTTGCTATAATTTGGATTGTAAGGTAGGTGTGGTAAGGAATATGATAGTAGATCTAAATAGGATTAAGATTTTATAGAAGAAAAAATAGGCAGAGGGACACGTTTTGAAAAGGATCAGCACTAGATATATTAATATTTTTTCCGTTTTATTTAAACACTAGCAAAATACCCACGCTGGAAGCACATGTTAATTCACAATAAATTAATGGATTGTCAGCATCAGGGATTTAAATTTCCGATACAAAAAAATCGTAGTAGTCTCCCTTGTCTTACCAAAGTACCCAATATATACGTAAATGTAGGATTCAGTTTGCGTTGAAAACCCGCATACCGAATTTCTTGAAAAAGGCCTATAAGTAACAAAGACCGTTGGAAAGAATAATATGGCAGCTGACAGTGGCGTCTACCACCAAATAAGTACGTTCGGTTAGCGCAGGGAAGCCACCTACCAAATTTCGTGAAGATGGGAAGATAAATAAGAACATTTAACATGGTGATTGTTGTCGACAGTCATGACCGTTGAACAAAGAATTTCAAAATGAAACTTGCTTCACTTTTCGACATCAGATTTTCAATGCCCTATAACTTTTAAATACGAGTCCTCAAGTTCCTATGTACCACGTTTGATCAAGAACCATCCATTGTAGCCAGAACCCTTCGCAGGAATGTAATAAACAACTGTCCAAGTTTATTGGCAATTGGATAAATAGTGCTATAGCTGATAAAGACATTGGGGGGACCTTACTTACAAAACAGCATAATAAGAAGTAAAGTTCAAAAGGATAGAAGATTTTAATCTGGATCATGATAGCTATATTTATCAATATATTTTCAGGATTGTGTAAAATTGAATGGGAAATATGGAACCGTCCATAAAGTATGTCACGCTCCAGGAGGGTGGGGGGGGGAGAGGGGATGTAAGAAAGTGTGACAGCTGGGAGGGGGGGGGGTTAAAACTGGTCAAAAATAGCGTGACGTACTTTATGCTTTTGATTACTTCACTAGTATTAATGTTGAATTGAAGCAAACCCTGACAACTTAAAGTTTTAATTTTGAATTTGGTTGCAAAATTATTATACGGGTAGGTGTGTGTGTGTGTATTTGGGGGGGGGTAATATGAATGAAAATAGTATTTAGTACATAGTAAGAGACTATCCATTTATGACGTTCAAATTTGTCATTTTTACTCCACCCTCCACTTTTCCAAATCATCATAGCCATAGTTCGTCAAAAGATCACACACACACACAAACGCACTCATTTTTTGTTCTAATATAATAAAACGGAACAAAAAAACATAAAGAGACAAAATTGACCACTACAGTTCTTCACTAAAGATTAATTATTTTTTAAAACAAAGAATATCGAATTACTGCACCTGTGTCTGAGACTTTTCTCTAGGACTATGGTTCATCCCACATAGTAAAAGCACCCCTTTTGTAGCGCAAGATACAGAAATGTTTAATTTGATGCATTAGCTTATAAAAGTGCCTCCGATCCTTGGGCTCCTGACAAATGGTCTACCGGCATTTTGGCCACGGACATGTGCAATTAGGGGCCGTCCATAAATGACGTCACGCGATTTTTGCCGATTTTTTACCCCCTCCCCCCCTCGTCACGCAAAGTCACAAAAACTTAGACGCCCCCCCCCCTCTAAAAATACGTCACAAATCTTTGACCCCGCCAAAAAAAACACCAAAAAGAAACAACTTTATTTTCTATTTGAAAATAAGTATGTTTCAAATCACTTTTATTGTCATTCCTCATTTAAGTATTTATTATTTATTTAGTGAAGAGAAGACCTACATTGTAATATCGTAACCCGCGTGAAGCATTTTTAAAAAAAAACGTTTAACCGGTCTTCAGAAAACGAATCCTTGGCTTATATTTTATTTTAATGCATACAAATTAAACATTGACTATTAATCATCACGGTTAACGTCTTTGTTTAGAAAAATAATTATTTAAAAATTACATTTTAAAAATTTATTTTTAAAAAATCCCTCAATTGACTGACGTAATAAAGAGGTAGGCGAACAGAGGTAAATAACCTGAACTGGGGTCAAAAAGGGAATTCTTGGGGGTAATGCAGACTCATTTGGGACATATAACATCCACTACAATCCACTAGATATATTAAAATACGTCATGTGTAGGTGTACGCTTGGAACATATGCCCATTATTAAACCGGTTCCTTCCAGAAAATGCATTTTTTAAAAAAAATTTGACAACTATGTAGATTTCTTACCTACGCACTATATGAAGACACCTAAATCTACCCTACTTTCATTTATATTGACACGAGTGACAATAATCTTAATCAACATGACTTGTCTTTATCACGTATCATTTCTGTGATATTAAAAATTAATGCCTTAAAAACTGAGCTAAGAAGAAAAGTTGTTTTGGCTCCTCTCGATTGCGATGTAAAGAATTTGATGCATTCAATAAAGTTAATGAATACTTGACTAATTTTAGATGGGCTAATTTACCATTATATCTAGATTCTAGAAGACTAGAATGGCCAGGGGAGTTTGACAAAAAATCAATCGAACAATTATATCAAACTTAAAACGTTTTAAATTCAATCAAATAGATTCCCTCCCCCTCCCCTTTTAAAGAAAATGATATTTCGTGTCGTTTTGACTTAAAATATTTACACATAATCCTATTCAAATCATTTTTAGACACTTGTCATGCTTGTAAAACTCACCAGTAGCATTTTCGCTAAAGACGTTCCCCAAATCATGTGAGCAGGACCTAGAGTCGGGGGGGGGTAACGCATATATAAACTTGTATATTTGGGGGTAACGGGCAAAAAGGTTTTACGACTCCTTCCATGAGAGAACCAAACGGAGCTGCGGTTACATCACAAATGCTTTGATGTCAACATCAAGGGACGCAGTGTAACAATTTCATATGTTATCTTGTGGATTCTCAAACTTAAGGATTATAATTAGTTTTAATTTTCGTGTCTTGATAGCATACGCCAACCAGCGTCTGATGTCCTACCGACCGGCACATTGAGAAGCACTGATAAAAAAAAATAATAAAAAAATAAAAAGTCATTAAATAAATTGTAAGCGACCAAATGTTTCAGTAGAAGTTTTATTTAAAGTTACCCTTTTGATGTGACGTCACATTTCTTCAACACTAGCTCTTTTTTTAAATCCCTTATATTAACTTCACGGCCGTCTCTCTCTGTCTCTCTCTCATCATCTCATGGGCTCGGCGGGCGGAAAAACAAAAGTCGAAAATGACCCACTTCCAATGATCCGATCGAACTGAAATTTGGCACACGGACCCGTCTTACCTAACAATGCATCGTATCAAAATTTCAGATCGATCGAACGTACCGTAATTAAATTAATGCATTTTTAGTTTATCCTTATATGAGGTATGTAATTTAAATTCACGATTTGTTATTGTTTTTTTGCCACGTGAAAGTTTGAGCATTGAGGCGACCCAACGAAACGACGGTGCGCTTTTGTTTACATTTTACGTGTCACTCTGAGCTCGGTCAAGCGAATCGGTGACCAGACTTTTCCCCTCTCCCCCTCCCACCCCACCCCTCCCCCCCTAGGGTTATGAAGCAAAGTTGTGTTAAGACAGATTCAGTCTGTAAATGTTTGAAAATAATCAATACTGTTAGTTATGTCTCATATATAAGGGATTTATAGTCAAAAACTTTGTTTTTACGGGTTTGTTTTATTAAATCCCTTATATTAACTTCACGCGGCCGTCTCTCTCTCTCTCTCTCTGTCTCTCTGGTCTGTCGGGCTCGGCGGGCGGAAAAACAGAAGTCAAAAATGACCCACTTCCCATGATCCGATCAAACTGAAATTTGGCACACGGACCCGTCTGACCTAACAATGCATCGTATCAAAATTTCAGATCGATCGAACGTACCGTAATTAAATTAATGCATTTTTAGTTTATCCTTATATGAGGTATGTAATTCAAAATTCACTGTTTGTTTTGTTTTTTTTTAAATTCTAGTTCCACGTGAGTTTGAGTTGACGCCGACCGTCGTGTTGACGACGACCGTCGTGCCGACACCCCCTCACATCCCACCCCCATTTATTAAAGACAAGGGACATCACTCAGTGTCAGTCTGTAAATGTTTAAAAATAATCACTACTGTTAGTTATGTCTCATATATAAGGGATTTATAGTCAAAAACTTTGTTTTTACGGGTTTGTTTTATTAAATCCCTTATATTAACTTCGCGGCCGTCTCTCTCTCTCTGTCTTGGGCTCGGCGGGCTCGGCGGGCGGAAAAACAGAAGTCAAAAATGACCCACTTCCCATGATCCGATCAAACTGAAATTTGGCACACGGACCCGTCTGACCTAACAATGCATCGTATCAAAATTTCAGATCGATCGAACGTACCGTAATTAAATTAATGCATTTTTAGTTTATCCTTATATGAGGTATGTAATTCAAAATTCACTGTAATCTTAGTTCCACGTGAGTTTGAGTTGACGCCGACCGTCGTGTTGACGACGACCGTCGTGCCGACACCCCCTCACATCCCACCCCCATTTATTAAAGACAAGGGACATCACTCAGTGTCAGTCTGTAAATGTTTAAAAATAATCACTACTGTTAGTTATGTCTCATATATAAGGGATTTATAGTCAAAAACTTTGTTTTTACGGGTTTGTTTTATTAAATCCCTTATATTAACTTCGCGGCCGTCTCTCTCTCTCTCTCTCGTCTTGGGCTCGGCGGGCGGAAAAACAGAAGTCAAAAATGACCCACTTCCCATGATCCGATCGAACTGAAATTTGGCACACGGACCCGTCTGACCTAACAATGCATCGTATCAAAATTTCAGATCGATCGAACGTACCGTAATTAAATTAATGCATTTTTAGTTTATCCTTATATGAGGTATGTAATTTAAATTCACGTTTGTTATTGTTTTTTTGCCACGTGAAGTTTGAGCATTGAGGCGACCCACGAACGACGGTGCGCTTTTGTTTACATTTTACGTGTCACTCTGAGCTCGGTCAAGCGAATCGGTGACCAGACTTTTCCCCTCTCCACCCTCCCACCCACCCCTCCCCCCCTAGGGTTATGAAGCAAATTGGTTAAGACAGATTCAGTCTGTAAATGTTTGAAAATAATCAATACTGTTAGTTATGTCTCATATATAAGGGATTTATAGTCAAAAACTTTGTTTTTACGGGTTTGTTTTATTAAATCCCTTATATTAACTTCGCGGCCGTCTCTCTCTCTCTCTCGTCTTGGGCTCGGCGGGCGGAAAAACAGAAGTCAAAAATGACCCACTTCCCATGATCCGATCGAACTGAAATTTGGCACACGGACCCGTCTGACCTAACAATGCATCGTATCAAAATTTCAGATCGATCGAACGTACCGTAATTAAATTAATGCATTTTTAGTTTATCCTTATATGAGGTATGTAATTCAAAATTCACTGTTTGTTATTGTTTTTTTTCTCCAGTTCCACGTGAGTTTGAGTTGACGCCGACCGTCGTGTTGACGACGACCGTCGTGCCGACACCCCCTCACATCCCACCCCCCATTTATTAAAGACAAGGGACATCACTCAGTGTCAGTCTGTAAATGTTTGAAAATAATCAATACTGTTAGTTATGTCTCATATATAAGGGATTTATAGTCAAAAACTTTGTTTTTACGGGTTTGTTTTATTAAATCCCTTATATTAACTTCGCGGCCGTCTCTCTCTCTCTCTCTCTCTCTGTCTTGGGCTCGGCGGGCGGGCGGGCGGAAAAACAGAAGTCAAAAATGACCCACTTCCCATGATCCGATCGAACTGAAATTTGGCACACGGACCCGTCTGACCTAACAATGCATTGTATCAAAATTTCAGATCGATCGAACGTACCGTAATTAAATTAATGCATTTTTAGTTTATCCTTATATGAGGTATGTAATTCAAAATTCACTGTTTGTTATTGTTTTTTTTCTGCCAGTTCCACGTGAGTTTGAGTTGACGCCGACCGTCGTGTTGACGCCGACCGTCGTGCCGACACCCCCTCACATCCCACCCCCATTTATTAAAGACAAGGGACATCACTCGGTGTCAGTCTGTAAATGTTTGAAAATAATCAATACTGTTAGTTATGTCTCATATATAAGGGATTTATAGTCAAAAACTTTGTTTTTACGGGTTTGTTTTATTAAATCCCTTATATTAACTTCACGCGGCCGTCTCTCTCTCTCTCTCTCTCTCTCTGTCTGTCTGTCTGGGCTCGGCGGGCGGAAAAACAGAAGTCAAAAATGACCCACTTCCCATGATCCGATCGAACTGAAATTTGGCACACGGACCCGTCTGACCTAACAATGCATCGTATCAAAATTTCAGATCGATCGAACGTACCGTAATTAAATTAATGCATTTTTAGTTTATCCTTATATGAGGTATGTAATTTCGAAATTCACGGTTTGTTATTGTTTTTTTGCCACGTGAAATTTTGAGCTGACGCATTGAGGCGACCCAACGAAGCGACGGGCGCTTTTGTTTACATTTTACGTGTCACTCTGAGCTCGGTCAAGCGAATCGGTGACCAGAATTTTCCCCTCTCCCCCCCCACCCACCCCCACCCCTCCCCCCCCCCACTAGGGTTATGATGCAAAGTTGAGTTAAGACAGATTCAGTCTGTAAATGTTTGAAAATAATCAATACTGTTAGTTATGTCTCATATATAAGGGATTTATAGTCAAAAACTTTGTTTTTACGGGTTTGTTTTATTCCTTGCTTATCCGCCTGCTACTGAACTGTGTGTCTCTAAAGACAGGATGAAAAAAGTAGTGTTAAAATGATTAGCAAAAGATTGGGAACGTGTGAGTGAACTGTAAATGCTGTGCTCACAATTTACCAACGCATAGTAAAAGACGATCTAATTTGCTGCAATGGATATATAGATAGACCATCATCATTACATGTCTTCTAACTTTATATTTGATTTAGGGGCCCCCAAACTTAGTATACTTTATAATAAATGTGGAAAAATGTTTGCATGAATCCCTAAAAATATCATAAATTAAATAAATTTTTTAAAATCTTATCTATTAATCTTATCGCTATTCGGACCCGAGAGTCTTAATAATCATAAAACCTCATTTGATAGGATCAGCAAGAGAAAATATTAAAGAATATTGTTTATAGTTTTAAAATTTACAACTTTCGTCAAGTTCTCCTAGTCGTTTGGAAGTGTGTAGGCTTGCGGTGCAAGCTACGGCGGATTAAAGGGGGGGGCTGAACGGGCTAAAGCCAGGGGCCCCCAATGATTTAGGGGGCCGCGAACTTATTATTTTGTATAATAAAGGTAGGCAAATGTTTGCATGAAGCCTTGAAAATATCATAAATAAAATAATAATAATATAAAAAATATTATGCAGGAAACAGGTAAACCTAGTTAAGGAAAAAATCGATTTGTTATTAGTTAGGAAAACTTATGAAAACGAAAAAACCTTGACATAGTATAGCATAATTCAATAATCGAATTTTTAGCCAACTACCAAGTTAGTAGTACATTGTCCGCGAGTTACGACGCTTCGACCTACATACAGACTGCAGCAAGAAGTAAATATTCGAATAAATATGTAATTACTGTATATACTAGTACTAGTACTGTATATAAAACCAATTTTTTAAAACAAAATGTAGTGGAAAATGTTGGGGTGGGTCGGCTTACGAACGGGTCATAGGTGATTTTTGCATGTACATTGAATATCGGTGTCCTTAATTAACCTGAATTACATGTTGCGTTCAGTTATTAGCTAAATACCATTCATTCCTGTTGAGCAATTTGGTAAGTTCATACCAATGAAGTCCCATACTGGATCAGAAATTTCCCAAATTATTTTTAATATTTAGGAAGAAAATGACATTCAAATTCAAGATTGCCGTGGACAGTCATAAGACAATACTGCAAGTATGAGTGGGAAGTATAGCGGAGTCCAGACCATCCTTCGTGAAAATCGCAGTGTTGCTCATTATGTGCCATGCACAGCTAATTCCCTTAATTTGGTTGGGAAAAGTGCAGCAAAAGGTTGTACTGCTGTAGCCACTGCATTCTGCAATATTTTTTGGCTTGTAGCATCTACTGATCGTTGGCAGGATCTTCAAAACAATCGAAAGCGTTACCTGTCAACAAAGCCTTGTCTGACATAAGATGGTTAGCCCGACATGATGCTGTAAAATTAGCCGCCTGACAGTCGACTTGAAGCAGAAACATTTTGGAAGGAACTTGAACAACTGAAACTCGCTATTTTACTTGAAATTTGGGACACAATTTAAGAACGATTTCAAAAAAACGAATGCACCCCTTCAAGATACATTTGTTGAAATATCTCCTTGAGTTTGTTAAAAGACAGCATTCTAATATGATTTCTTTAAAGAAAAAGGAAAGGATAAGTCCGCGAAGAAAGAGTATAAACAATCTTCAATGTGATTAAAAAAAGAGAAAGTGTCATCTTGATGAAAGGGCTTCAGCCGAAACAGTATTTTCTCCGAAACAAAAATTCAAGGTTGATGTATTTCTTGTAATCATTGAAACTTTCTTCAGCCCTACATTATCAATTATCGGTTAGACGCATGTGCATCCATGTGAGAAGTTCGGCTTTCTTACAAACATAACTGAGCTCAGCAATGATGCCATTCGAGGGGCAGCAGCAAAGTTAATGGAAGAATATTCAAGTGATTTCTAAGACTGCTTTACTTCAGAATTAGTCCAATTTTCAGAACTCTTCAAAAAGTTTATTTTCCAGCCCCAGGCTCAGGAAAAGGAAGCAGCACAATGCGAAACTCAAATACATACACAGAGCTAAAAGTGTTTACTTAGTCCTTTCCAAATGTACACATCGCACTTCGCACCTGTCTCTCAATGATGACATCAAAGTGCAGCTGAGAGCGATCATTTTGAAAGTCGAAAAAAATAAATTATGAAATTTGAAGTTGCATGGCACACCAAAGACTGAGTCAGCACTCGCTCTAATGACCATTGAAAGGGAAATCGTAAGCTCTCTAAGCTTTACTGACTTGATTAAAAACTCACCATGAGAAAAAAGTTCGCAAACGAAGGTACTAGATTGAAATTAATAATCATAAATATTTTAATTAAGTGTGGATTCGTGCAACTTTATATTATATCAAATGACTTCTATATAATTTTGTGTCTTATTACACCCTGCATTACAAGTTACACGGTCTTATATTAGCTGCTCCCTGCTAGCAATCATTTTATTTAAATAGACGCTGCCTGGAAGGACCCCAGTTTGAATTGCAGCGAGGGGCCCCGTGCCGTCTTAATCCGCCCCTGGGTGCAAGCGATGTCGGGATCGATTCCCAGCGGCTGATATTTTTAAAAAAATTTCTTTTTTGTGTGTTAAAGTGTCTTTTTGCACTCAATTTTAGGATACCGGCAAATAGTTATTTCTTCATGTTCGGTTTTTTCAAGAATAATATTTTTGGCTGGAAAGACCGATCCCATAGTACAGACAAAGCATGATCAAGGAACCAAATTGATATTTAGTTACAAGTTACAGTCTTGCATTAGCTGCTAGCAATAATTTTATTTAAAGGGACGCTGGCTGGATAGGGCCGAAGTTTGAATTGCAGCCAGCGGCCCCGTGCAGTCTTAATCCGCCCTTGACAACAGCTCTGTATACGTTTAGTTTTGTCTGGGTGCTGATTCCCCCTCTGTTCCAGACACTGTCATGAAATCTGCCAAATGCCGCGCAGGCCTTGGAGATTCTCGCGTTCGCCTCGTCTTCAATATATGCCTTCTGAGACAGTGTGCTGCCAAGTTAAGTATAAAGCGGCTCGCTGTGTTGATTTTGTTGCCGTTGATGATTATATTAGGCTCAGTATAAGATTTCCCGGGGGCCGGCTGGTATAGAACTTCTGTCTTCTTTGTGCTGATGGTGAGTCCAAAGTTAGAGCACGCACTGGAAATTTATCAACGCCTAGTTACAGGTGTCCTTCAGAGCCCGCGTTAAGAGCACAGTCATTAGCAAATGGAAGGTCCAGGAAGCTCTCTGATTTAACCTCTGTTTTTGTTTTAAGCCTCCTTAGGTTGAACAAACGACCATCAGTGTGAAACCTAATGTCCAGTCCTTCATTTCTATTCCTGAAGGCCTCTGTAAGCATAGCTGAGAACATGAGGTTAAACAATGTTGGGGCCAGAACACAGCCTTGCTTAACGCCATTTGTAGCAGGGAATGGTTTAGAGGCATCTCCGTTGTTCTGGACTCGAGCCTGCAGAGGCGTTACAACGTACAGTCGAAAAGAAAGTGTGTTATGAACAGGCACCTGCACAGCCAGAATATTGGCGCCCCCCCCCACACTTTTATTTATATACTACCCTTATTCATTTATTATAATGTGACGTTGTAAGCCTCATTTTAGCGCCCCTTTACCTTGGCGCCCGGGTACATATATACCCCTTACCACCCCTCGCTACCCCTATGAAAGCACCAAGACTGGTTCGATGACAATTATGATGAGATCAAGCAAATGTTGGGAGAGAAACATCAACTCCACAAAACACCTCAGCGATCCCGGGTCTTCGTCCGTAACGGACTCATATAACACCATACGCCGCATCATACAACAAACACTTCGCTGGATGCGAGACTCATGGCTAAACAAGAAAGCTGATGAGATTCAACAATATGCAAACAGGCATGATATGAAAAGTTTTTACAACGCCCTTAAGGTAGTGTACGGAACCAAAACGTATAATTCATCACCGCTTCTCAGTGCTGATGGGACATATCTAATTACTGACAGAGATAAGATTCCCGAGCACTGGGCTAAACACTTTCATGCTGTCCTAAACAGCAACTCAAGTATTAATGTAGATGCTATCAGTCGCCTCCCTCAAGTACCAATTAATTTGGCAATGGACGACCCGCCTACAATTCTTGAGACGAAAAGGGCTGTACATCTTCTGTCATGTGGAAAGGCTCCTGGATCAGACTCAATTCCAGCTGAAATATATACAAAGAAGGCGGCATGTATCTACTGGAAAAGCTGCATAAAATCTTCCTAATGATGTGGGAGCAACAGGCTATCCCATGGGATTTTAAAGATGCCTCTATAGTCCACTTGTACAAGTGGAAAGGGAACCGCCAAGCATGGGCGTCGCTAGGAATTTTTCAAGGGGGGGGGGCAAAAAAATCCCACTTTTTTTAAAAAATTTTAACTGGCAATGCCATACAGGTACAATTTTCAATTAAATTCAAGTTCAGTATAAAATAAGGGTTGAAAAAAGCCTTAGAAATTAATAAGACTTACAAATTAGTGCTGTAATAGTTAAAAATACAATAATTATTAATGCATTTAATAAATTTTTTAAAAATTTCCTCAAATGTAGGGGTGGGCAAATGCCCCCCCCCTTGCCCCCCTTCCCTACGCCCATGCCGCCAAGCCTGCGAAAATCATCGTGGAATATTCCTAAATCGCCAAAATGCACATCTGGATCAGGGTCTATTACCAGAAAGCCAATGTGGTTTCCGGAAAGAACGTGGGACCACTGACATGCTCTTTGCAGCAAGACAGTTGCAGGAAAAGTGTAAAGAGCAGAATATGGACCTATTTTCCATTTATATAGACCTGGCAAAAGCCTTCGACAGAGAGGGTCTATGGAGGAGTATGGCCAAGTATGGGTGTCCAAATAAGTATATAGCCATTGTAAGGCAATTCCATGATGGCATGCAGGCTTGCAGAAGCGTAACTGCTTTTTCCGCGCCCTTTGCTAATTCATTTGTTTATTTTTGGCACCCTAAAAAAATTTCAGCTTTGCAGCTTTTTATAGACTAAATTTGAACAAATTGAAGGATTAGTCAACGGCGCCCACCTTTTTCAAAATCCCAACTAACTTGTCCTTGTTTGATCAATACGAAATATTAAACTTTCTGAAATGTACTTATAACTTTTTACATCGTTCCCTTTTTACAAAATTAAAATATCAGCGAAAACAATTACTTCATATAATTTTTTTACAGCGCATATTTAATTTGCACACCTTTTGATGCATTGGTGGAGTAATTTGGTGCGCTGCTTTCTAAAATTAGTATCTGTTGAACATACTTGCAGCTTGTCTCGCAGGGTCCGACCACGAAGAGAATTATATATATAGATAGATGAAAAATTTTCATACTTTTTAGATGGTTGTCAGGGTATGAGAATCACTGCGAATGATTGTTGCGAATGATTGTTGTGAGATTGTTGTGAGCCAGTGTTGGAGTCGGGTCAAGGCGTTGTTTACGGGTATGAACTCCTATCACGGGAATAATGTCTAGTGATGTCTGAGTGAGCTTCTGGTCACACGGGATATTTCAGGGACATGACCAGAGGACACGCCAGGGTCAGTTGAGACCAGTTGGGGGGGTTTATAAGAGAGTAGTCGAGACGAGGGCAGGTGTGGCAGAAAGCTGTGTAGTTCGCACAGTGTTGTGCGGTCAGACCGGTCAGGATAGACCGGGGAGCTGCAGGGTTGCAGTAAAACAGAGTTGAGTTTAACGTCGCCCAGAAGCGGTCGGGTCGGACCGAGGGCAGGCTTGAGCATACAGCCGTTATATATAGATGTATTTTATGTCAAGGCAAGACAGCCAGTTGTACAGTTATTTATAGTAGAATAAACATTGCATCGTTACACAGACTTGTGTCATCTCTTGTGTATGTTGTGTGTAGCGGAGAGCAAGGTACAATCCACCTAAACATAGAGACGTAACATGGGGGCCCGAATTGTCTCTGGATTGCCTAGCACCGCCAAACACTACGAGAGATGGGACGGAACCACATCAGCACAGCGGTATGTGCGCCTGTACTTTTCAGTACAGCGCCTCTGATACAGACTGCTGTATCCATCGTAGGGCATACGTCTTACAACAGCACAACGACGATCAACCAGCGACGAACACGGGCAGACAGGGCAACGATCAACGTATCAGCGGATTTTCTGATAGACGAGGCCTAGCAAGTCCCAGTACGGAACATTACCAGCCAGAAGACCAACTACAAGAGATACCTCGAACCAGAACCAGCAAAACAACGACGTCGGAACCAGACGGTGCCAACTACGAGAGAAAACAATTACAAACTGTACCGGGAGGTCAAGTTGCAGAACCAACCATCCCGCCCCAGCTACAGTGGGACCCTGAGGAGCCGAGACGACCCACAGCACCACAGTTCAAATCGGGACAAGTTCGAGAAGATATTCAAGGTGGAGAAAAACATTACTAAGTGACAAGGAAACTGCAAAAAGTGTGACTTTGTGAACTTCTTGCGAATGGATATTTATTGTGTAATGGGACTTTCATTGTATATGGATATTATGTTTGAAATATAACCCACAGTAAGTACGTACTTAATTACTTATAAAATAGTGTTAAATTGGGGAAGTGTGCTATAGCAAGATTGATCTGTTAGATAATATATATAGATATAGCATACCTGTCAGATATAAACGGACAATAAGGGAAGCTAGATTATAAGTAAGTTGTAAGTTATTGTAGAAGTAGAATGGAAACTAGAAGCAGTAGTAAGGGTATAAACATGGACGAGAAATTAGAGTCGTTTAAAAAACAAGGGGAAAAACTCGCACTCAGAGGGGAGGAACTAGACGGATATGTGAGAGAGCAATGGAAAGATTTTCAAACACAGGAAAGGTTAAGGGAACAGAGAGATTATGACGACAGACAGAGACAGAAAGACGAACAAAAGGTAAAGGAACAGAGAGAGTATGACGAGAAACAGAGACAGAAAGAAAGGGAGCACGAATTGAAATTGGCAGAAATTAAAAGGAAAGACGTAACTGAACTGGACATGACAGGCCACTCGAGAGAAAACAAAGACCTTCGACAAATATTAAAAAATTTGCAAAAATTCGACGGGTCCCAAGAACTCGACGAATATGTGGCGACATTCGAACATGTAGTGGCTCAGGCGAAAGTGCCAAAAAGTCAATGGCTGATAGAGCTACAAGTAAGGCTAACGGTTGAGTTACAATCATTCTTAATGACGGAAGACGTTAGGACAAAACTGCATGATTATGACACTGTCAAGCGACTCCTTTTGCAACATGCAGGATTTAATGGGGAGAAGTACAGGGAAGCGTGGAATAGTCTAGCACCGGAGAGTAATAATTTTAGATTATTTCACTCAAAATTGGTTAGAAGTTTAGACAATTGGGTGGCCAGTACAAAAACAGAGAGAACATTTGAGGGGTTGAGGGATTTATTATGTAGAAACAAGTTATTATTGAACATGAATGAAGAGGCTATTAAATGCATCCTAATGAATAATGCCCCCAAATGTGAGGACGTACTGACACAAATTGACCATATAAAGTCGGCAGGACAAGGACAATTAAGTCGGAAAGTCAATACACAGCCACTGGTAGGGGGTGTGGCGGAATATAGGGGTGACATATGGAGGCAAGTCTAGAAGTCGCTCGACGGAGGGCCGAGTAATGGGTACATGCTTTAACTGTGGTCAGAGGGGTCACATAATGGCCAACTGTCGACAGAAATGGGCCAATAATAGGATGCCTGCAAATGCGAAGGGAAATCAGTATAAAAGCTCAGACCAGAAATATAGCTATGGAAATAAGTATCCATGGTACAGCCAGGATAGGTGACTAAGCAAAGATTGCAAACAGGGCCGTACTATACAGTGGCAGGGGTATAAACCTAGAAAAAGGGTGGCAGTTTCGCAATACACAATGGGGGGGGAAGTATGAGCGATATTTTTAGAAAGTCCACGGGTAGGTTAAATGTCGAAAAATGCTTGTTGTTAGGGAAGGAAGCTTCTCTTCTTAGAGACACCGGCTGTACAATCGTAGGGTGCAGAAAGAGTTTAATACCAAAAAAATACATGACTGATCAGACCTTTACAGTTAAACTTATCGATGGGACAATAAAAACGTTTGAAACTGCTATAGTAGACATTAAAACCCCTTATCTCTGCGGTAGATTTTTGTCCGCCCTTTTTGAAGATCCGGTAACAGATGTGATTTTAGGAAATGTTAGATCAGACGAGGACACACCATTCCATCACGGTAACGTAGTTACCAGGGCCCAGAATAAACGAGATAAAGGGGGAGGACCACAAATGAAAACTGTGATTAGTACAATTCCAAAAATATTTGAACACATCAATTTAGCTGAGGAGCAGGCAAAGGATGGTGGATTAAATAAACTATGGCAAAAAGCTACAAGTCAGAGGGTGGAAAACACCAAACAAGGAATAATAACGTTTGAAATAAACAATAATATACTATACAGGATATTTATTTCTAAAATAGATAACAGTGTTGAAAAAAAATTGGTGATTCCGAAACCATACCGACGATTAGTCTTAGAAACGGCTCATACAACAGCATTAGCCGGACACATGTCAGTCAGAAGAACCAAATACAGAATTTTTTCTCAGTATTTCTGGCCACGTATGAGCATAGATATCAAGGAATTCATTAAGTCTTGCCCTATTTGCCAAAAAGCACGTCCACCGGGGAGCATAAAACCCATAGAGTTAGGTCAAATGGAAGTGATCGGAACACCATTTCAGAAGGTTGCTATTGATATCGTAGGGCCATTACAATTAAGTGATAATAAGAATAGATATATCCTTACGTTGGTAGATATGGCTACTCGTTGGCCTGAAGCTATTGCACTAAAAAATATAACAACACAAGACGTTTATGAGGCCCTATTAACAATATTCTCTAGAATGGGATTCCCGGAAGAGATCTTGTCAGATAACGGGCCCCAGTTCTCCTCCGATATGTACAAACAGGTGTGTGAATTGTTTAACATAAAATCCAGTCACTCTTCTATTTACCACCCACAGTCTAACGGGATGGTGGAAAGATTAAATGGCACCCTTAAAAAGCATGTTAAGAAAAGTGGCAGATGAGGAACCCAACAATTGGGATAGATTTTTGCCGGCAATTTTGTTTGCATATCGGGAAGTTCCGAACGAGACAACGGCAATGTCTCCTTATGAACTCCTCTTCGGGCGGAAAGTGAGAGGACCAATGTCAATTTTAAGGAAAATACTAACAAATGAAAATACGACAGAGGAAGGTAAAACAACATATGAATATATAATAGACCTCAAAAACAGAATAAAATCAGGGTTATATAAAACAGAGGCAATCACGAAAGGAAAGGCAAATAAATATAAACAATATTATGATCAAAGGGCTAGAGAGAAAGATATACAAATTGGTGACAAAGTGCTCGTGTTGAAACCTAAAAAAGGAAATAAACTCGCTCTGTATTCAGAAGGTCCATTCACCGTCACGAGAAAATTATCGAAATTTAATGTAGAGATTGCGAAGGGACATAAGCGTATAGTTTATCACCTCAACAGATTAACAAAATTTGTCGAAAATAACATGGATAACACAGATGCGAACTTATCGGCAGCAGAGAAAAATGAAAAGACAATTAATGGTGCCAGTGCCACAGTGATAGCCGAAGAAGAAGAGGAAGATGTAAATAGTGAAGACATTAAGCAAATTCCGTTAATCAACGTCAAGGTTAATTCAGGCATTGACATTAATAAGGAACTAACGGAGAAACAGAAAAGACAAGTTGACGATATGGTGCAAGAGTACAAAGAAATCATTTCAGATATCCCAGGGAAAACATCGGCGGGTACGCACAAAATAGAATTATTAGACTCTAAGCCCATTAACGTAAAACCTTATGCAATACCTATACATATGATTCAAAGTCTAAAAGAAGAGATTAGTATGATGTTAGAACTAGGTATAATCGAGGAATCACAGTCACCATATTGCTCTCCCTTAGTTTTAATTAAGAAAAAAGATGGATCGATTCGGACTTGCGTGGATTATAGAAAATTGAACGCAATTACAAAAAAAGTAGCAGAAGTTATACCTAACCAGGATAAACTTCTAGAACACATGAATAAAGCCAAATACTTTACGAAACTAGACTTAACAAAGGGATATTGGCAAATACCTCTTGAGGAGAAAAGCAAAGAATACACAGCTTTTCAAGGCCCAGACGGGGCATATCAATATAACTTTATGCCATTCGGATTGGCAACCGCACCGGCAACGTTCAATAAAATTGTTAAGAAATTATTCAAAGGAGTAAAAGAGGTAGTTACTTATTTTGACGATATCTGTGTATACACAGACGACTGGGAGTCACATATACGAGTTACTCGAGAGGTTTTAGAGATTTTGAAAAAGGCAGGGTTCACCATTAAACCATCTAAGTTAGAAATAGGTAAAGAATCAATCGAATTTCTGGGACATAGAATTGGAGCAGGCATCTTAAAACCAGACATGAACAATATAAACAAAGTGTTGGAAATAGAACGACCCAAAAATAAGAGACAAGTAAGGGGACTAGTTGGCCTAATAGCGTATTACAATAAATTTATACCTAATTTTTCAACGATAACAGCCCCATTGACGGACCTTACAAAGAAAGGTAAACCTAATAATATATGTTGGACTAAGGAATGCCAACAAGCATTGGATACAATCCAAAACTATTTAACAAATAACCCCATTTTGGTTCTGCCCGACATTAAGGAACCCTTTATAGTTCGTACAGATGCGTCAACGAAGGGATTGGGGGCATGTTTGATGCAGAAGAGAGACAATATGCTCCACCCGGTTAAATATATTAGTCGTAAACTGGTTGACAGGGAAACAAGATACTCAACAATAGAGAGGGAATGCTTGGCAATAATATGGGGAATTCAGAAATTATCCTACTATTTAATGGGGGCAAGATTTACGCTCCAGTGTGACCACCAAGCGTTAAAATATTTGAACACGACTAAATTTGAAAATTCAAGAGTTTCCAGGTGGTCTTTGATGTTACAGGAATACGATTTCAACGTGGAATACATTAAAGGTGAAGATAACATTATTGCAGATTTTTTTATCTCGGCAATAAGCAGATATGGCAGCTGATTGGTTAGATATTTACATCAAAATTCGGTCGGGTTACGGCGACCAGGGGATACAGGGGGACTAATTTAAGTAGAAATTGAGGTCTGAGTCACCTCGGGCCAGTATTATTATTATATGAACATGATTGTAAGGTTTCATAACGATTATGTACTTAGGTTAGTTAGTACTTACGGATGGTTGTAAATAAATATGAGATGGTTGTATTTTCGTGCTGATGTTTTTTATTATAATTTTTGGCTCCGGGTGACCTCGGGCAAAATTTCATTATAAGGAGATGTAATTATTTATATATATATATATATTTATGAAATTATGAGATATGATGATAATGATTTTGTTCATGATTATGTGTATTATGATGAATTATGTTGATTACGACTACTAAATGCACATGATTGTTATATAATTGATTGTAATGGGTTAAATACAATCAGGCTGAAATGTCTATAGTCTGGATAAGTAGTTATCCCTATAACATTATCTCATGCTGGAGGTAATCCTGGAATAAATATCTTAAGGAATTTATATGAGGAACCAGTAGAGTCAGTTGGTAAATAGAAAACAATCTAGCGTAAAAATGGTCAATTGTTGGATACTAATATGTGAGGCGTTATGACCAGTAGTAGGTCGAAGGTTGGTTCTTTGAGAATTAAGATAATGATAACGTACGAGTTGCGGGTTAGTGAAGTCGTATAAAGGTACGACCAAGTGGATTTATGCTCTGTGTTGTATATACTAGTGTTTTTTTTTCATGCCATGTTGTGTATAAAATTATTTTGAAAGATATTATTTCATTATGTATTATATTATTGTAATTGTAATGTGCAGTGATTCCATGCCCTGACTTTGTTGTATTGTGAGATTCTACCGTAAGTAGAATCTAACGGAAGAGGGGGGATATGTCAGGGTATGAGAATCACTGCGAATGATTGTTGCGAATGATTGTTGTGAGATTGTTGTGAGCCAGTGTTGGAGTCGGGTCAAGGCGTTGTTTACGGGTATGAACTCCTATCACGGGAATAATGTCTAGTGATGTCTGAGTGAGCTTCTGGTCACACGGGATATTTCAGGGACATGACCAGAGGACACGCCAGGGTCAGTTGAGACCAGTTGGGGGGGTTTATAAGAGAGTAGTCGAGACGAGGGCGGGTGTGGCAGAAAGCTGTGTAGTTCGCACAGTGTTGTGCGGTCAGACCGGTCAGGATAGACCGGGGAGCTGCAGGGTTGCAGTAAAACAGAGTTGAGTTTAACGTCGCCCAGAAGCGGTCGGGTCGGACCGAGGGCATGCTTGAGCATACAGCCGTTATATATAGATGTATTTTATGTCAAGGCAAGACAGCCAGTTGTACAGTTGTTTATAGTAGAATAAACATTGCATCGTTACACAGACTTGTGTCATCTCTTGTGTATGTTGTGTGTAGCGGAGAGCAAGGTACAATCCACCTAAACATAGAGACGTAACAATGGTTATTTAGTTTATTAAAAGATTCCTTTCTCGCGTTAAATTGCGGTTTCATTAATTGATCACAGGGGCCGTCCATAAATGACGTCACGCACCTAGGGGGGGAGGGGGGTCACACTTGTGTGACGTTGCGTGACGAGGGGGAGGGAGGGGGGTTGAAGAAATGTGACGTCACATCAAAAGGGTAACTTTAAATAAAACATCCACTGAAATATTTGGTCGCTTACAATTTATTTAATGACTTTTTTTTTCTTTTTTTAAAAAAAAATCAGTGCTTCTCAATGTGCTGGTCGGTAGGCCATCAGACGCTGGTTGGCGTATGCTATCAAGACACGAAAATTAAATCTAATTATAATCCTTAAGTTTGAGAATCCACAAGATAACATATGAAATTGTTACACTGCGTCGTTTGATGTTGACATCAAAGAATTTGTGATCTAACCGCAGCTCCGTTTGGTTCTCTCATGCCCGTTACCACAAAATATACAATTTTATGTATGCGTTACCCCCCCCCAGACTCTAGGTCCTGCTCATGTGACTCGGGGATTTGGGGGAGCGTCTTTAGCACCCCCACCCCTCCCCCCCCCCGAAAATGCTACTGGTGAGTTTTACAAGCATGACAAGTGTCTAAAAATGATTTGAATAGGATTATGTGTAGATATTTTAAGTCAAAACGACACGGAATATCCTTTTTCTTTAAAAGGGGAGGGGGGGGAGGGAATCTATTTGATAGAATTAAAAACGTTTTAAGTTTGATATAATTGTTCGATGGTTTTTGATAAAACGCCCCTGGCCATTCTAGTCTTCTAGATCAGTGCTTCTCAAAGTGGTGGTCCGCGGACCGATGCCAACCGCTGCCGGTCCGCAGATGTTCTCAAAAATAGGACAGAAAAAAATGTCAGTGCAGGGAAAATAGTGCACAGGTCCCTGGTACAATGGAAAAAATTCCTGCTGGTCCGCAATACTAAAAAGTATGAGAAGCACTGTTCTAGATATAATGATAAATGAGCCCATTTAAAATTAGTCAAGTATTCATTGACTTTATTGAATGCATCAAATTCTTGACATTGCAATTCGAGAGGAGAACAAAACAACTTTTCTTCTTAGCTCAGTTTTTAAGGCATTAATTTTAAATATCACAGAAATGATGCGTGATAAAGACAAGTCATGTGGATTAAGATTATTGTCACTCGTGTCAATATAAATGAAAGTATGGTAGATTTAGGTGTCTTCATATAGTGCGTAGGTAAGAAATCTACATAGTTGTCAAATTTTTAAAAAAATGCATTTTCTGGAAGGAACCTGTTTAATAATGGGCATATTTTCCAAGCGTACACGTACACATGACGTATTTTAATATATCTAGCGGATTGTAGTGGATGTTATATGTCCCAAATGAGTCTGCATTACCCCCAAGAATTCCCTTTTTGACCCCAGTTCAGGTTATTTACCTCTGTTCGCCGACCTCTGTCTTACGGGATGCCCGTCAGTCAATTGAGGGATTTTAAAAAAATACATTTTAAAAATGTTATTTTTAAATAATTTTTTTTCTAAACAAAGACGTTAACCGTGATGATCAATAGTCAATGTTTAATTTGTATTCATTAAAATAAAATATAAGCTAAGGATGTTAACACAGTTCGTTTTCTGAAGGCCGGTTAAACGCTTTTTAAAAATGATTCACGCGGGTTACGATATTACAATTTAGATCTTCACTAAATAAATAATAAATACTTAAATGACAATAAAAGTGATTTGAAATATACTTATTTTCAAATAGTAAATAAAGTTGTTAGTTTCTTTGTTATTAATTTTTTTTTGTTATGGGGGGGGGGTCAAAGATTTGTGACGTATTTTTAGAGGGGGGGGTCTAAGTTTTTGTGACGTCGCGTGACGAGGGGGGGGGAGGGGGTCAAAAATCGGCAAAAATCGCGTGACGTCATTTATGGACGGCCCCACTGTGCAAATATCTTATTTTGAAATCACTGTTCATGATCATCATCCTGTCTCATCTTGTAAAAAGTAACATCAACTGAAATCACATATGTTCACCTTCCAAATATTTATGCTGTTCACAAGTTGCACCGTATAATAACGTATAGTAATTAAATTTCATTGAAGTCTGGTAGGAGTTACCAAGTGCCGCAGTTATAACTCTCCCTCTTTTTCTTTCATAGAGGCAGGGGAATGCTGCATTATACAAATTTCTACCTCCTTCCTTAAAATTGACAAGGCCGTAACCAGACTTTTTAAAGGGCGTGGGGGGGGGGTTGCAAACTTGACGCGAAGGCATTTCAGGTTAAGATAAGACAAACCTCTCATATTGTACACATCTCAGAAAGAGATTTTCGCATAACGAGCAAGCAACATTTTTATGGAAAAAGTTGCTCCCTTAACGAGCGAAGATTCGCACAATGAGTGACGCAGAAAGGGAAACTCCATTTTTTCTGGAAATTCATTAGTGAGTTGGCACTTCCGCCCTGATGTATTATTCTGTGTTAAGCACTCGGTCTGTTAGCGTATTGTTTTCATGTGCGATCAACCGATTTTACAAATTTTGTATTAAGACAGTATTTGCTATTTTTTATGTGCAAAGTTTAATAAACTGATAAATTATCTTCGAAAAAAAAGACACAAGAAGACAATCATAAGAGGCGAAAAAAAATTGCTGTTCAAATAAAACGAAAAAAACATTGAAAAGGGAAAACAAGGTTGTGAATCTAGCGCGCAACTAAAATCGGCCAACGTCATCGATCTGCACTATTCTCAAGAACAATTAAGGAGATGGATGCTTCAAATGGAGTGTCAAGAATGTCTACGAAACGGTTACATCACACTTTTCGTCAAAATTTGAAGCGTCTGCAAAAACAAATGTCTTTAACAGTTTTTCTAGTTTAAAAGCAATAATTATTTGTCATAAATTCATATTTTTGTTTACGTTTTTTGTTTTAAAACTTAATTGTATTATAATTGTTTCACTCTTTAACAATTCATAAGTAATTTTATTTGAATAAATGTTAGTAAAATTATTTGAAAAATGAGTATTTTTTTTCAGCATGGAACGGATTATTGTATTTTACATTGATTTGTATGGGAAAAATTGTTTCGTTTAAGGGGTGTTTCGCTGGACGTCTAAGACTCTGGAACGAATTAATCTCAATTGATGAGATGTTTGACGGTACCTACAATATATGGTGCTATGACTTTAAATTTGGATGAGAATGTTTAATCAATAATTCTGTACCTATGAATTAATGAGCACGTTGATTAAACTTCTCGTCTTTTTTGCCTCGTTTTTAAAAAAATTTTTTTTAAAAATTCTAAAAATATATTTTAAGTGCATACAGTGACCAAAAAAGTAGGTTTACATGCAATAAATAATTAACACTGTAAATAAAAGCTTCCAAAATATTATTTTATTTAAAAATGGAAGTACTCGATCATTCATTTCTTTTCTTATTAATAATGAAATCTGCAGGCGCAAGCGTTAAAGAATTTGAATTACATACATTATGGTAAAGAACTGACAAGGCGGAAGACCACGATGCTATGAGGTTTATTTTAGAACATCTTCGATGTAAGACCTTCTTGGGCTTTTTTAAACAAATATCTGTAAAACACTGTTTTCGTTGATATTTAAAGGGTAGTGATGCATCAATGCAAGCTTGGTATGTCTTTCCTGCACCATTGAACATCTCATGTAATTGTGCAAACGTGGGAGTGCACTGAACCTTCGCTCACACGCGAAGGAAGTCACAGGAATCACACACGCGATTTTCAGTAAGCAATAAATATTTGGATACAGCGATTCATTGCAATGTTTTATAGCTTCCGTGCAATTTTATTGGTAGCTTTGACTCTTCCCATTGGCTGAACCTCAATTTCCAACCGGTAAACTCTTCGGACAGCACTTCTGATGAAGGCAGATCTTGCTCATATAAATCCGCATCGCCTTTCAGATCTTCATACATACAATTTCTAAAAACACTTGACACAAGAGCTAACAGTTGTGAGGATGTCCTGGTTAAGCCAGAGAACCGCATATCTAGTTCAGCAATGATGTGCTCCAGAAATGGATTAATTAAGTTCCGCAGATAATGTTGCATTGGCATTTCGCTACATTTGCTGCTTAGCAATTCTGGGCATTGAAGCTTCAGCTCCTACAGACTGCGCCATGATAATGATATGATCATAAGTGTTTTGAAAATAAGAATCTACATTTGTTCTAATCTATCTAAACTCTTGCTTGACGTTTTTGATAAGTGACATAGCCTGAATTATATCAATCGCTTCTTTCTGAAGTTCGACTGTTATTCCTTCCAGCCTAGATAACAGTTTGTACGTTACAACAAACGTCACAATAAATGTGAAGTTACACAAGGAATGAAGAAGTGACTTATTGTCCATGTCCTAATCACCATTTGTAGTCAAAATTGGATCAAATCCTTAGTCGTTGTGTTTTCATCGTGGCAGTGAAATTATATCAAGAGAGTGAAAAATGTAAACATGCGATTAATAGAAGTGTTTGTATGCTTCGTGGCGCTCAGCCCATCTTGCTTTGCACAAATCTGTAAGTGCATTCCGTTTAGCACTGTCAAGGACTTGTTTGTATGACGTTTTTCAACAAGGCTTCGCGCTTTGGGCTGTTGTTAAAAAACATGCATGTTTCTTTTAATTTGTCAATCATGTTACGCACATCGCAAAGTCTGCAGGAATGTGTGACCACTAGGGTTAAAGCGTGATTGCTGCAGTGTGTGTATACCACCAAAGCCAAAGGGGCATCTCGCAGAATACGCGCTTGAACTCCTGAGACAGCGCCCGACATAGATGCAGCGCCATCATAACACTGGCCCCTCATATTCTGTAGTGGGAATCCCCAAATCTCTCAATAATGTCAAGATCCATTTTTTACACAAAAAGGGCACACATTTGCAAAAGGGGGTTCGTTCGAAAGTGCGAACCCCCCCCCCACCCTGCGTATGGCCATGAATTGTATCATTAATTAAATATATATCCTTTCAAAATCTTGGCACACGCCTCTCTTTTTAGATGTAAGTCGTATTTTAGTCGTATTAAAATATGTTTAAAATTTTTTTCCAAGTTAAAAATGTTAAATACTCAAATCTAGTGCAAAATCTATTCATTAAAATTTTTTAACAGTGGCAGGATCAGTCAGTGACATGTGGAAAATAGAGGTCTAAATTTTTTTAGCCAATAGTAATAGACATAATAGACAGTAATAGTATTAGTCGGCTCTATAAACATTTATTTTGAGTGGAATCACTTTTATTCTTAATCTTCAAATCAATCGCAATGGAATTTTGTCAATTTAATGTGTTAACACTCTAAGTGCAAGCAGCTTAATTTAAATTGTTCCATTTAAAGTATTGTTACAAATCATAATGTATGGGCAAGATGAAGGTACTTTAAAAATAATAATTGTGTGTTTGTAACACTTAGACTAAGACAAAGTGACATAGCCTAGTACTAGTCTAACGTTACCTGATTTCGATAAAAACACTGACTTATGATTAGAATTTGGCAAGCGTTATCCGCACGGTTTTGACCGTGAGAGTGATGCCGATCGATATCTAAATTCTTATTACTGCTTATTATTTATGTTGCATTGCTTAATATATCATTTGGTTTGGAGGGTACAAAAATAATTAAGGCCGATGCTGCTCGTCTCGAAGTTCGAGTCATCCAGCATGAATGCTAGTCGTATCGAAGTACGTTTTGATTTTTAAAAATAGACAACTAAACCTAACCCAGACCCTAAAACTAACATCTTAATTACGTTAATGGATAAAAATAATTGCACTTATTCCCTATTTACTTATTCCCTATTTTCAAGTGTAAAAATACAACATTTCATTCCCGGAATTACGCTTCGCTCTGCCATATTGCCATAACAACAATTAAAATACTTCGAGACGAGCAGCCACTTCGAATAATTAAACTGTCATTTTAATTGTCTTTCGATTGACTGGATTATTAAGTGTTCCAGTGCACTCAACTTTGTATTGTAACAGTATATATAATATATATTATGAAGTAACTTTATTAACTTTCACTTTCATAGGTGATCGTTTCATTCATAATTGGACAAAACTCTGTATTTAAAGAGGCTAATTATTATTATTCTGACCGTAACTCAGTGGCGGATTTAGCTATAGGGCAGGGGGGGCGGCTTGCCCCCCCGCGCCCCTGTTGGGTCTGAAATGGCGCCCCCTAAAGACGCCCTCGATTAACACTAAAAAGGTGCCACAAGAGCAGAAAAAAAGATTGCTATAGACGAAACTTCTAATCAACACCAAACTGCTTGCTAAATATCGTATTTAAAATGACGAAACTGTAATATCTAGTTTAAATCAATCACTCGCATCTGAATTATCGGCAACAATTGATAATTAGGTTAAGTCTGCACAATTCTTTTCTTTAATTATTGATTCAACCATTGATATATCTAGAATTGATCAGATGTCAGTTTCTTTACGTTAACTTTTTAAAATCAGGACATGTTGTGGAAAGATTTATAGGCTTTTATACTTTGGTAAACAGCGGCTGGATAGTGAATAGTGCGCTCGCCTCACAAGCAGAGGGGCGTGGGATCTAGCCCAAGTTAAAGCTACAATACAAATGGAATGACTAATTATAAGAAAGTCCTCCACTGACCTGGAAGGGACATGGGGCGCCCACCAAGGTCTACCAAGCACAACCCCTAGTAGGTTCTAATGGAAATATTAGGACCCCCTACGACCACCGTTTATGGGACTTTAAAAAAAAATGCTGCCGCATTTGCTGAGAAGATTTTAACGAAACTACAAAAGCGAAAAATTGATTTCACACTCTGTCGAGGACAGGCATACTCTGGAATTAAGAGTGGCCTTCAAACTCAGATAAAGAAACTTTCACCCAATTGTTGTGCCCATGTTTCGAATTTGGCTACTATGGAAGCAAAGTCTGTAAACAGTGATGTGCAGTTGTTTTTTGGCACAGATTTAAAGTTGTATGCATTTCTTACGTCTAGTTTACCACGTGTACATACTCTTAAAGAACACCAGAAATCTCAATATGAATCAACAGCAGATACTCTGCTATTCTAGCCACACTTGATTCAGGGAAATCAACAGAATATAAAGGAAGTGTCAGAGCAGAAGCTATGGGACTATCTGTTTTAATTAAAAAAATATTCTTTTGTTTTTCTGATGCTATTTGTACAAAAATTATCTTCGTGCTATCAAACTACTTGGAACGCATTTGCAAAACAATTGATCGATGTTTGAAGAAATAAGTTTGTTGAAATGAGAAACGATGAAGCTTTTGAAATTCTGAATGTAGATGTATAATCATTTATTAACGAAAATGGCTCAAAACTAGATGTTAAATCAGAATCTAAAAGTGAATTGTAATAAAATAATCTAAAAGTTCAATAATTTAATTACAGTAAATGCGATCGATCTGAAATTTTTATTCATCATTTTTATCATCGGCACGAGTCTGCCTGCAAAAGTTCAGCAAGCTTGCTTACGAGGAAGTGGGTTAAAATCGCTCCAAAGTTTTTTTCGACAAACAAGCAAGCAATCAACCAGACACCACGAGTTAATATAAAGGATTTAATTTTTAAAAAAACGTTAAAAAAACCTAAGTTTTTGACTATAAATCCTTTATGTACGAGACGTAACTAAAAGAATGTTCATTATAATACGCAGCGCAAGACCATCCAGAATACAAAGTTGTAGTTGTGTCGTAAAACATGTTTAATATAATGCGCACCGATCAGGAATATGCTTATAAAAAGTATTGTCAATAAAATACGCACCTTATTGCGCGACAGGAAAGGCTGTTCAATATAATACGCACCGCGACACTCTATATACAAAATTTAACATGATAAATAGAGATAAATATAATACACAAAAAATTCAATAATTTAATTTCAGTATATGCGATCAATCTGAAATTTTGATACATCGATTTTATCATCGGCACGAGTCTCTCTGCAAAATTTCAGCTCGCTAGTTTACGAGGAAGTGGGTTAAAAATCAATCCAAAGTTTTTTTCGGAAAGCAAACAATCAACCAGACACCACGAGTTAATATAAAGGATTTTAAAAAAGAAAAACATGGCAGGCGAACTTAGTAGAGATAAAATGGCTGATGATCCAACAACACGCTTTAAATCTGAAACGTACTTCACTATCATGGATACACTTTAAATACAAATAGATAGTCGACTTAATGACTTTTGGGGCACAGTTACTTATTTCTATTGTAATGATCCATCACAAATGTCGGAAAAATATTAAATAAAGATTCTTTTCGAAGTTTATGCAAAATTTACAATCACGACATTAACCTTGAAGAAGCAATCAGGAAATATGATACCTTCAAAGATTTGTATGCATCACTACATTCATCATTATCTAGTGAAATACAACTTAAAAAGGTTCAGCCATTCTTGACTGAAAAACAAATGGCATCAGGTCTCCCGAAATTGTCAAAACTCTATAAAATTTATTTGACTCTTCCTGTTAGCAGTGCTATTGCTGAAAGAAGTTTCAGTAGATTGAAACTCGTCAAAAATTATTTGCGCTCAACAAGGACAAACGAACGTCAGTCTGGATTGGCATTAATTTCAATCGAACGTGATCTAGCTGAGAACTTTGACTTTGAATCAACGATAAATCGTTTTGCTTCAATGAAATCACGTAGAAAGCAATTTATATAGGGCTCAGGGCTCTATCTTATCGTATCTTATCTTATCTGTTACAGATGCTCCTACTATACAGAAGAATATTGCGTCCTATGCTTATCCATGGTTTGTGTTTAGTCCTGCATTCTTATTAGATGCTAAACATTATTAAATGTTTATTTAAGGAAATAACAATCATTGTTTGTGTAAAGTTCATTGATTTTCCCAAAGTTTGATGCTCAAACTTGCAATGATGGATTATTTTTTTTTATAATTCTGAAGTAAACTGTTTAGTTTATTTATAACTATGATATTATTGGCACTCTTTGTGTGTGTGTTACTAATCTTGACCAATCCGCTCCACCAAAGTGTCTGTGTTTTTCATTATTTGTAGCATCAGATTTACTATAAATCCCAACGCGCATAACTCAAAATAAAGTCTTGGAAGAAATACTGCACCAAAATAACTCGTTTTGAACGTCCGCGTAAACGTTTTCACTATGATTGGCTGTAAGAGTCATATGTGTTTGAGGGACCAATCGCTATCGATGACCGGACAGAACATTGCCTTTTCTTATATAAGGATTAACAATTTTTAAAATACACTATATTTTGTTTGCATTTGTGACCTATTACTCTCCTGAATATAAAGCAATTGTTTGTATATTGAAGAGATTTATTGCAATGGTTTGATGTAAACAAACAGAATATTAAATAATTTACTTTGAAGAATCAACGCAGCATTTATTATTTAACACTTAGTTATTTGTTTGAGTTACTTTCACTGCTATTTATGGCAAGCTGAACAAACTGATGAATCTTGCAGATAGTACAACAAACTATTGGAGGCCTATAAAAAATCTAATCAAATTCTACCTCATTATCAAAACATTTTAGATGTTTTATTTAGCCCAAAGACTATAAACTTATTATGCTGAGTTTTCTATGTTAAAGTCTGCTAGGATATTCAGCAATTGAAAGTGAACACAAAGGATTATGAAATATTTAGATTTTGTCACATATAACAGCTCCCAAATTAACTACCATTTTCATAAATTCAATTGATTAACCATGTCTACTTAAGACTAGTTGTTACTTTTTGTCTAGCAACTCTAAAAATGTATGTAACATAAACAACACACCTTAGATTTCATATTTGAGACTGTTGCAGTCTCTTAAGATGAATACTTATTAATGTAAATCTCACATTTAAAGTGAGCAGAAATGTTTTTTTCAAAATAAAATATAGCAATAAGAGTGAATCTCATATCAAATTGCTAATCTTGATTGCAGAACCAGCCATTTAGACAAATTAATTTGATTTCATCACCTAGAAATATTTATACTAAGTGAATGAATAAAAAAATTTTTTGCGGCGCCCCCTGAAATTCTGCTGGCCCCCCCACGCAGACAAACCTAAATCCGCCACTGCCGTAACTAGCACTGTTGGACATCAAAAATCCATTAAGTTAATTGAATTTAAAGCATGCAATAGTGAAAGATGATAAAATGGTATAGTATAGCATAAAAATTTAGAAGTGAGAGTCTGTAACAGTGACTAACACGAACAAAATAATTGATAAAATAGGTATAGAGGGTGGGGGAATAATAAAATGTTTCTTGAAATGAGCCTGCTTGAGTGATCGCAAGCATCCTCACTGTGGTTGTAAAACAAAATTAAAAAAAAGAAAACCAAAATAATAAAAAAATTAAGACCGTCAATGGATTCGAACCGCTAACCATAAATGCACTCCGCTTAGATTTACTACTCGCCTGGAGAAGTTGATATGCGATGGCGACATTTAAAAATTATAACTAATTATCATAAATTGAACACCAATCAATTTTTATGGCAGTGCTATTGTAAAATTTCAGTAATCATGAAATTTTAATACGTATTAGCATATAAATTACACATTTAGCCTAAATTGAGTGATATCGGCTATTATTGTGTATACGCCAGGCGCGTTTTTTTAAAAACGATATCAGCTGCTAGAATATGCATGCGCGACGACCCGTGCGGATAATATTCAACATTATTCGCACGGTATTTACCGTGCGAATAATCACTTCTTTCGAATTTGGCTTATTTGATTAGGCTAGACTAGGTCTAGGACACTTTAGTGGCGGCTTATACAGACTGATACTTAAAAATTATACTTTTACTTTTAGACGTACTACTTTAGACTACATGTCGTCAGTTACTTGAACATTTATATAAGTAGATACTGCAATAGGCGTCTGGATGGGTAAATTAGCGGGTAATCCCCTATTTCAGCGCATTTTAAAATTTTAGAACAAAATAACTAAAATAACTTAACTTTTACTAATTTAAACACTTAAATCAGAAATAAAAAAAAGTATTTAATGCTTTACAATTAGTTTTTCGTGTCTTTTGTTGAGTTTAAAGGGGTTTTTAACTTAGAAAAAGGTTTTTAAAAGCAGACTTCCAACAACAATGGCGCCGTTAGTCACAGAAGATAGTGAAATATACAAATTTTTATTTCGTACAAATATTAAAATAGTAATTTTATTTCAACAAAAAATAATGTTTCAATTTTGAAATAGATTTCATAATAATAATTAATGAAGTAACTTTGAAAAAATGTTTTTTTGATGACTTGAAATATAAAATGCGCTGAAATAAGGGATTACCAATTAGCGTTAAACCGGACCGGCCCAAAATAAGGTCATTTCCGGGCGCCATCTTGTGGCTAAGGCACGTGACCTAGGGAAAAGTAGTGCAAACAAGACTATTTAGGGGGGGGGGTGGCGGTTGGAGATTCTCAAATTTCCATGTTTTTAGCGATGCGGCGATTTCCAAAGCCAGCGAAAATATGAAGGGAAAAAAAAGAGGGTGGTTGGGGGGGGTGGTGGTGGAGGAGATTCTAAAATGTGCTGGTTTCTCAGCAGCGCTGTGATTTTAAAAACCAGCGAAGATGCGAGGGGAAAAAAAGGGGGGGGTGGTTTTTCAGCGACATGGTGATTTTAAAAGCCAGCAAAGATGTGAGGGGAAAGGGGGGGGGTAGGGATTCTCAATTTTTTAGGTTATTTTAGCAACATGCCAATTTGGTAAAAATAGAGAAGAATGAAGAAAAAAAAATGGTACTCACAGTTTTGGCATCCGAATCACTACAACTAAACCTTCCATTTTGGAAAAATCAACTATTAAATATTCTATAACTAATCCTAACCTTAACCCTAAATTCACAAATAAAAATTCTAAACCTAACCCTAATTTCACAATTAAATCTATAACTAAACCTAACCCTAAATTCCCAAATAATTCTAAAACTAAACCTAACCCTAAAAACTTCCATTTTGGAAAATAAAAATTTCATTCCCAAAGATGTTGGCGCACCTGGGAGTGAAATCGAAAAGAATGTCCAAAGGCAAAATGTTCCCGGATAAAACTGTGGAACTCCTCGTCAAGTCCGCATACCATATAGTCCTGCATTAAAGCTAACAAGGGGAGGGGAGACCCCCTCTCCCTTTTTCTATTGTTAAATTTATATAATTTCTTTTATTGTATTTAATATATATATATATATATATATGTATATTATATATATATATTGGGGGCCCCTCCCCACGCCCCACCCCAGTGTTTCCAGTAGTCAATATCAGCGCAATAACACAAACCCATAAATCTTTCAGTAATTGCAGGGTGTGGGGTCGTGGGTGACAACTATAGAGTTCCAACAAATTCCTTAAGGGGAGACAACTGGGTAGCAACGTGGTGGCGTCGAAGTGACGTCAGTAGCATCGGCCGCCATCTTGTCCGGTATAACGATAACCAGCCGTCCGGATGTATTCTGTACTTTATTTATTATTTTTTTAGTCTACTTCCTCTTTCAAAATTGACAGTTTCAATTATTTACAAATGTACCTCAAGGCTACATAGTTACAGTCGAAACCGGTTAAGTCGACGGCGTTGGGGTATGAAAAATGGCATCGAGATAACCGATGATCGAGTTAAAACGAAAACCAATATGGCGGCAAAATATTAACATGCGCTTGAAATTTCTTTATGCACGTGTTGTGCGTTAATTAGTGATGGGACGATTAATCAGAATAGTATCGGAATATCGGGACCCTATTTCTTCACTCTTTCTCAAGGTTGATAAGACCGTTCGTTTTTAAGGACCGTTTAAGTTTAAATATAACCCTTTGTTGCGTCAGCGCAGTTTTTTCCCCTAGTACATAACTATAACGAAGTCATATACTCCTGCAGTGATTCCCAGATTGAGCGCTTACAATGGACTTAGAATGGACTTAGAATTGCTTCGGTAACTTGATGCTAATCGGACTAACAACAACAATGGTGTGGGAGATTGAGAGTGGGGGTGGGTAAACTGTCTGTAGTCTGTTATATTATATTTTTTAAAATCTGTGGAGCCTTGTTTACAGAAAGCAGCCTGTGATTTTGGTATCGTCCCATCACTAGCGTTAATAAATGAGAATGTACATGCACGTTTTTTTACACAACGGCGTTGCTGTTGTCTATCATGACCTATATATGACTCATGACAAAGCGAACTCTTCTCTATAAAAACGTACAGTTTACGTACACAAATAAATTAGGAACTCCTTTTGAACCTTCAACTTTGACACATTTTAATTAATGCTAACCAATAGTTAAATGGCTTTTGCACACGGCCACTTCTTATGAATGAAACAATGAGAACAAAGCAGTAGTAATAGTCAAAATGAGGTTGAAGGATGAATGTTGCCAATGACAACAAGTCTGCACACGGTACATTTTGTTATTCCATACGATCCCCTCAGCTTACAATGGACATAGAGTGGGGGTGGGTAAACTGTCTGTTTTTTTGCCGTTATTTGTTTGATGAAGCTATCGGCATGCTATAAAATGTACATACATGTTTGCTAACAACAAAAGGTATATCTGCACAAACTAACAGCAGAAATTTACAAATTTAAAATAAAAACCAACGTCGATTATTGATACAAATGTTCATTATATTCTCCAACATTGCAAACACAAAATTCGCGAGTCATTTCACTCTGACACAGCTCTGAAAAGTATCTGAACGCAAGTGGGCTGTGACGTCACCAGCACACCTCACAAGGCTGACACTTTTTTCGTGGCCTTGTTGGTTATAAAATAACTAAGAGGAACAAAAGTTGGTGATTGGCATAGTACCATAAGCGACACAGGCCTGAAGCATGCAGGCTGTGACCTCACCAGCACACCATGCAAGGCTGAAATTTGACGTGTGGCCTTGTTGGTTATAAAACAACTAAGAATTTCAAAAGTTGGTGATTGCCATAGTACCAGAAGCAACACAGCAGTGAGAGCTAAAAGCAAGCGGGCTGTGATGTCACCAGCACACCATGCAAGGCTGACATTTGACGTGTGGCCTTGTTGGTTATAAAATAACTAAGAATTTCAAAAGATGGTGATTGCCATAGTACCAGAAGCAACACAGCGCTGAGAGCTAAAAGCAAGCGGGCTGTGACGTCACCAGCAGACCCTGGTGAGGCAGAAAATTGGTTCCTTCCCTTGGTTATAAAAAAAATCATAGCTAACATTTTCAAAAGCTGGCGATTGGTCATGGCGATCGAGCTAACCAAGTTAAGTTGCAAATTTGGCCCTCTTTTGTGCTCGAGGTACTAGGTTTCGGCGACTTAGAAAAATCGAATTAGCCGATGAAAAAATGCTAAGACAAAGAGAGAATTTGGCGGTTCCAATAAAAAACGTTGAGTTAGTGGGGTGGTCGAGCTAACCAAGCTCGAGGTAAGTGGGTTCGACTGTACTTTAAACTCTACGTGTCCTGAAGTTTTTGTGCTTATAGGTCCTCAAGTTATATAAATTAAATATTTAAGCTATAACTTATAACACTATCACGTGAGTAGTGACTCTAAAATTGACATTTTCAACAAAATAAAATTGTGTGCGTCTTCTAACCTCGATTTTGATTTAACAATAGCTCAATTATGTAGCAGAGGGGTACATTTTAAATAATTGATAACTGTTAACTTTGAAACGGGAAGTAGACTAAAAAAATAATAAATAAACTACAGAATACTTCCGGACGTCTATTGCTGTATCTACCCAGATATATTGCTATATTGATTTTTGAACCCAGTGTTACAGTAACTGGCCACTGGTCTAGATGATGCCATGTAGGACGTTTTAATGTATAAGCCTACTCTTTATACTTAATATTTTCTTTAGATATGTATGATCAAGATGATGAAAGTGATGAAATCACCATGGATCTATGGCAAGAAGCCTGTTGGATTGTCATCAGTTCATATTTTGATGAGAAGGGCCTTGTCCGTCAACAGTTGGATTCATTTGATGAGTTTATTCAGATGTCAGTTCAAAGAATAGTTGAAGATGCTCCGCCTATAGACCTCCAAGCAGAAGCACAGCATACAACTGGGACAGTTGAAACACCAGTATGTAAAGAAGAGGAATCATTTGTACCTAACTACTTAACCAAAAGAAACAAGCTAAATTCACTAATGGGTATAAAATAAAATAATTTCTCATAAATCATCATCATCGCCCTTCGTCCCATCTGGGGCATAGGCCATGAACAAAGGCTTTCCAGGCATCCTGGTCCTGCGCCAATGTTTCTATCTGACCCCAGCTGTCCCCGCTCATTTTGGTGTCTGCCTCCAGTTCCCTTCTCCAGGTCATTTTGGGACTACCTCTTTTTCACTTGCCATGGGGGTTCCATGTGAGGGCTTGTCTCACAATGCTGGATGTAGGCTTTCTGAGAGTGTGGCCAATCCGTCTCCATCTGCGCTGGCGTATTAGCTCTTCCACTGGCTCTTGTTGTGTGCGTTGCCAGAGGTCTTCGTTGGTGATGACATTGGGCCAGCGGATTCGGAGAATTGTTCGAGACGTGTTTATAAAAGCTTGAAGCTTTTTTGAAATGGCTGCTGTTATTCGCCATGTTTCTGCTCCATACAGCAAGACAGGCTTTATTGTGGTGTTGAATATCCTGACCTTGGTATGGAGAGTCAAGTTGTTGCAGTTCAAAACTTTTTTTAGCTATTTAAATGCTGTTCTTGCTTTGCCAATTCTCATTCTTACATCGGCTTCTGTCCCTCCTTGTGTGTCAATGATGCTTCCAAGGTATGTGAAGCTATTCACCTCCTCGAGATTGTTTCCTTTCAGTGTTATTGGAGTGTTGCTTGATGTATTTATTTTAAGGGCTTTGCTTTTTCCCTTATGGATGTTCAGGCCAAGGCAAACAGAGAACTGTACTACAGAGTTAGTTTTCTCATGCATCTGTTGCTGTGAGTGCGATATTAATGCCAGATCATCCACAAAGTCCAGGTCATCAAGTTGTTTCCATAATAAAATACAAATAAATTAATTTTTAACCAAATTTGTTTGAAGAAAATATTTCAGATTTCAAATCCATGTGATTTGTTGGTAAGTTTGTGTAGTATGGTTTGTTGACAAGCATAAATCTCTCTCTTAGTTTATAGTCTTTCTTGTGCTGACCCAAAGGGAAACTTTTTTAAGCTAAGTTAATGATCATGTATGACTGCTGCTTCTTTCTGTAAATGGTTGGAAAAGGTGGGGTAAGGGAGCTCAAACGGGAGCTTTAGAATTATGCGAAGAGGTCGCTTGTGGCTAATGGGGCAAAAAAAAAGGCCTTAAAACTGTCTTTTAATTTTATACCTTTGGGAAAAGCTATTAAGTTGTATAAACAAAAAACATTTGTTGTTAAGAAAAGTAAATAGAATCTAATTTTGTTGATGCAATAAATATAATAGTTTGAAATCTAGAAAATTAAAAAAACAAAACAAAGGATTTAACCTCATTATAATACATTTAATTCTTTTCAATGTTTCTCAAAAAGCATTAGGCAAATGAAAGTCAGTTTTGAAAAGTATTTAATATTTTATTTTAATCTTGCTTTACAATTTTATCTTCACTTTGCTTATTATTATTATTTTTTCCAGCCACGTTATGTGCTTAAATTTGAACAGATTTACCTATCAAAACCAACACACTGGGAAAAAGATGGTGCTCCCAGTCCGATGATGCCTAATGAAGCTCGTTTACGAAACCTCACGTGAGCAATTTCATTCTTCATCAAAGTGATTTCTTGTTAAAACCTAATGAAGGTTTTCTTTTTAAAACCCTTTTACCATGTTTAAATTGAAATTTAATTTTAAAAAAATTTGTTTCAGATATTCAGCTCCATTGTATGTAGATGTTACAAAAACAGTGATGAAAGAAGGAGAGGACCCTGTTGAAACCACTCACCAGAAAACATACATTGGAAAAATTCCTATTATGCTTCGTTCAACTTACTGTCTTTTAAGTGGGCTTGCTGATCGTGATTTGACAGAATTGAATGAATGTCCATTAGATCCTGGTGGTTATTTTATCATAAATGGGTCTGAAAAAGTACTTATTGCTCAAGAGAAAATGGCTACCAATACAGGTATCAACAAAATTTTCCTCATTTAATCTTTCTTTTTTTGTATATTATTATATCTTTAAACAATCAAAAGAAAAGAACTAAATGAAAGCCCAAGAGTTGATAAAGTAAATAGAATAATCTGATGCTGATACATAATGAGGTCTTGATGTAGTTTTTATTTTAAAGTTTTATATAAACTTAGACGATTGGAAAGAATCATTAAATGGTTTAGAATTGTGTTAAACCTAACCTAAGGCTGCATATAAAATGAAGTGAACACAACAGCCACTGCAGAAAAGACACCAGAAAAGCTGTGTTTACTGTGTAATAGAAGATGTACAATCAATCTGCTGCAGTTATTTCACAGAAGCATTTTAATCCAAATAAAATAGGTCTTATCTGTGACCAAAAACCAAGTTGAACACAAAAAAACTGTGTAGCATGGTCAATATTTCAATTATTAAATTGTCCTATTTTTAAAATGAAATTTATTGTTAATATGTATTATAGTTTTATTCTTTTTAAAGTAGTAAATGGCTAGAAATGAAAAAAGTTAGTGAAGATGGGTGGGGTTTACTGCAGTGTACATGTACGTTTTGGATACAGTCATACATTATCTTTCAATTTAATTCAAAGTTTTAAAAACTTAAGTTTTCAAGTACTTAAGTGCCTGTTATGGAGATTTAAAAAAAACAAACCACTGTTGTTAACTCTTCAGCTCAAATATAGGTATTTATTATTTCTAAGTTTATTCTATTTTGAAATTTCAGTATATGTTTTCCAGCAGAAAGATTCAAAATATGCTTTTAAAACTGAGATCCGGTCGTGCCTTGAGCATTCCTCACGTCCCACTAGTACACTTTGGGTCAACATGATGGCCAGAGGAGGACAGGTAGTTATATATAAAACTGTGATGGATACAATTTCATTAAAAAAATTTTTTACTATACTGTATTAAATAAATTTTAAAATAAAATTGTAATGAAAATTTATGGGATTTTACATAATTATATAATATCTTTATTATATCTTCTTTCAGGGCTCAAAGAAGAGTGCCATAGGCCAACGTATTATCTCTATTTTGCCATACATCAAACAAGAAATTCCCATAATCATTGTGTTCAGAGCCCTTGGCTTTGTTTCAGATCGTGATATATTGGAACATATTATTTATGATTTTGAAGATCCTGAAATGATGGAAATGGTAATAAGCACTTTTTAAAACTTTGGTATCAAATATAATTTTAGTACTATTCTTTGAAGTCTTTACAAAATCTCATTAGATTTTTCAGTCCAAACATTGTCAATTTGTATTTTTTGCTTTAATATCAACTCTTTAGGTGAAGCCTTCTTTAGATGAGGCTTTTGTAATTCAGGAGCAAAATGTTGCACTTAACTTCATTGGTGCAAGAGGAGCAAAACCTGGTGTAACTAAAGAAAAGAGAATTAAATATGCAAGGGAGATCTTACAGAAAGAGATGCTGCCTCATGTCGGTGTTAGTGAGTTTTGTGAAACAAAGAAAGCTTACTTTCTTGGGTAAGTTGAGTAGTTCTAATTTTAAATAAAAACCTAATAAATATTACTAGGATTTATTGAAAAATTAGGAGAAAAAAAGCCAGATACCAGATGCAACTTTATCTCTTTCATTTTTAGTTTTAGCTAAAAATAGAGGTGAGTAGTTAAAAAATATTATGCAAAACCTTAACCTCTCGTTCGAATGTAGGCATTGACTTTCTTGTGGACATGTAACTATTCTTCCTGCTATAAGATATTCATTGTCAAAGATCACTTTTCCATCAGATGTTCAAAGTTCATAATTTTATTAACTGACACAAATTCCATTAACCTACAAACTGTCAAATCAAACATGGTGTGTTTCATTCTCTTTAAGTAATGTATCACTATAGATAATACAATTTTGAAACCCATACTATTTGCTGACAGTAAATAGGACAAGTCATTATATATTATGGTATGAGTCTGAGTTCTCAGTCAACAATTATTGGTGAATTTAACCTTTTAGCAGTGTGTAAAATTTTGAAAAATTTTCATCCTTTAATGCAGTGCTTCTCAAAATTGTGGTCCGCGGACCGGTGCCGGTCTGTGGGCCATCCGCTGCCGGTCCGCAGATGTTCTCATAAGAAGGACCGAAAAAAATTGTCAGTGCAAGGAAAATAGTGCACCGGTCCCTGGTGCAATGGAGAAAATTCCTGCCGGTCCGCCATACTAAAAAGTTTGAGAAGCACTGCTTTAATGCATACCCAAACTGTAAAAAGGTCTTTGGCATGTATAATCATAATTTTACTCCGAGTTGATTTAATCTGCTGTGCACCACAGATATGTTCATATGGGCTCATCATTGGCCCATTAGACAATTTGTTGGTTAGAAGCAAAGTAAATCAGTAAATTCACTTTTTATAATAAGATATAAGTAGTTAGGAAAACAACTCAAACGGTGGATTTAGCACTACTTGGAATTGTACGCAACAATTAACCATGTCTCAACTGCTCAACTGCTGCCCTGGATGATATCCCAGACCTGCCGGTCATGGAAGAGCTTGATGTCCTACCCACCATAGTTCAGCTAAGTAGAGCCATTGATTGTCTAGCCTGCGGAAAACCCCCTGGCAATGATGGAATTCCACCAGAAGTTCTCAAATGTGGAAAAGAAGTACTTTTACAGCCTTTGCACGACCTCCTCACTCTGTACTGGGAAAAGAGACGGATACCACATGAGTTAAAAGATGCCAAATTTGTTTCATTGTATAAGAATAAAGGAGACAAGAGTGACTGCAATAACTATCGTGGAATCTCTCTCCTCAGCAGACCCTAGCATCGCGTGTACTCCCAGAATCGCAGTGTGGCATTCGAGCCGGAAGATCAACCATAGACATGATCTTCTCTCTGCGTCAGATGCAGGAGAAATGCAGGGAGCAACATATGCCTCTATACATCGCGTTCGTCAACCTAACTAAAGCTTTTGATCTTGTCAGCAGAAGCGGCCTTTTCCAAATCTTAGTAAAAATAGGCTGCCCTACACATCTGCTTAACATCATCAAGCAATTCCGCGATAACATGCAGGGCACAGTGTGCTATAACGGTGCCACCTCTGAGGCTTTCCCAGTAAGTAGTGGAGTAAAGCAAAGCTGCTTGTTGGCACCCACTCTTTTCGCAATATTCTTTTCCATCTTACTCCAGTATGCCTTCAAGAACAACAGCGAGGGGATATACATACACACCAGAGTTGAGGGGAGATTATTCAATATTGCCCGTCTTAGAGCCAAGACCAAAATAAGGAAGATTTTGCTGCGTGAGCTCTTATTTGAAGACGATGCCACCTAATATCTCACACAGCAGACGGACTGCAGAACCTTGTATCCAGCTTCTCCGCTGCCTGCAAAGAGTTTGGCCTGACCATTAGCGTAAAGAAAACCAACATTATGGCACAGGATGCTGCCTCCCTCCCGACTATCACCATTGACGACTGCAACCTGGATGTTGTTGACAGTTTTACATATCTGGGATCAAACATCTCGAGCACCCTCTCACTGGAAGATGAGATAAGTGGTAGGATAGGGAAGGCAGCAACTGTTATGGCTAGACTGTACAGAAGAGTCTGGTCCAATGCCAAACTCACAGCAAGGATTAAGCTGCAGGTATACCAGGCCTGCGTACTGAGCACACTCTTCTTTGGATACAAGTCTTGGACCACCCATACCAGTCATGAAAGAAGGCTCAATGGCGTCCACCTCAGATGCCTGCGCCGCATCCTAGACATCAAATGGCAAGAGAAAGTCCCCAACACAGAGGTCCTGGCTCAAGCAAGCATTCCAGCCATATTAAGCCAAAAACGCCTCCGTTGTCTTGGACACGTCAAGAGAATGCAAACTGGTCACATACCAAAGGATGTGCTATACAGTGAGCTAGCGACAGGGAAAAGGTCAGTTGGTCAGCCATGTCTCAGATACACGGACATATGCAGGAGAGACATGAAAGCAGGCAACATTGACATACAAAACTGGGAAAATCTGGCAGAGGATAGGTCCACGTGGTGGGCTATAGTGAAAGAAGGATCACTTAGAGCAGAGGAGCAAACTAGGGCGGAAGCAGTTGAAATAAGAGCAAGGAGGAAGGACAGGCAACACTGCCCCACTGCATTTGTGTGTGTGACATGCAGAAGAGACTGCCACTCAAGGATTGTTCTCATCAGCCACACCAAGAGCTGCTAATAATAAAGATAAATCTATCGTCTTTTGTAGACGGACAGATGCCATACAGTTAGGAAAAAAACTTCCAACTCTAAATCAAACATACTCAAGAGACAGACTATGGACACAATATCACAACCATCTATCACATACATAATATTAACTAATGTATCCTAATCATTCATAAAGAATATTTTACTCAAAAGGCAAAGAGCACCATAAAGACCATTATAATGCAACACACATTTTGTAAAAATTAGTTACCTAACATATTTGTTCAGTGTAGACATCTGTAAATTTCCCTCTGATTAATCGTGCTCATGTACTGAATAATAAGCTGTGTACTTGTTAAAAAGAAAGCAACAACTACCAAATAAAATATCTTAAGTTTTGAATTTTAAATTAAGTTTTTAAAAAAAAATATTTAATTTAAATGTAAAGTTCTTTTAAAAACAAATAATATTATAAAGATATGTAGAGTTTAGATTATAAAAAATTCTTTCAGGTATATGGTGCACAGGCTACTTCTGGCAGCTTTGGGTAGGAGAGAAGTTGATGACAGAGATCACTATGGGAACAAGAGATTGGATTTGGCTGGCCCACTCTTGGCTTTTCTGTTCAGAGGGTTAGTGAATATTTAATTTACTAGAACAAATAAAAGCCTGTTGACAATTAAATATCCTTGTTCTTCATGGCTAACCAACATAAGATTAAAAACAATGGTTTTAAAATTAAATAATTGAGAACTTCTAAACTCGACAAAAAATTATCAAGAATTTCTAGAAACAAGATAATGTTATATGAACCATCTTTTACAGGCTGTTCCGGAACCTAATGAAAGAGGTTCGCATGTATGCCCAGAAGTTCATAGACAGAGGCAAGGAATTCAACATGGAATTGGCAATTAAAACTAGAATAATTACTGATGGACTCAAATACTCACTTGCTACTGGAAATTGGGGAGATCAAAAGAAAGCCCATCAAGCTAGAGCTGGGGTTTCTCAGGTAGATTGAAAATGATTTTTTTACTCTTACTTAGCAAGCTTCTAATCTAGAATAATGATGAACTCAAATTTCTTGTTCCAGTTAATGAAGTTAAAAATATGCGATGTCTTATGTAAACATTTAATATGCTTCTAACATATTTTAATTTCGTGTTTTCTGCAAAGGCATTTAGAATAATACATGTGTCTCTCAAAGATTGTATTTATTAATTAAGGAACAAATTTTTTTTAGAATACTTATTTAAAATGAGTTTAAACATATTTATTCACACACAAAAATATTTATAAAAGTTTTCATTTTATTTATGATGATTGCTTCTCTAATAAATTGTTGACATATTGTGACACACACAACACTAATAGTCAATGAGAAATTTAACCTATATTTTAGGTATTGAACAGGCTCACATTTGCTTCTACACTTTCCCACTTGCGTCGTCTTAATTCCCCTATTGGTAGGGATGGTAAATTAGCCAGACCCAGACAGTTGCACAACACTTTGTGGGGAATGATCTGTCCTGCTGAAACACCAGAGGTAGCTGAAATTTAACATTAATTAGTAATAGCATTGGTAAGCCACAATGACCTATTCTGCATATTGCGAAAAATTGGTTGGCTCACTGGACTGCTTGAAATCATAATGTCATTTTACCAAAAAAACAAACAAAAAAAACCACATGCAGAGCACAGTAACCCAGTTTCTGAGGCATTCACAATTCGCAGCAGAATAAAACAAACTTGTGTACTTGCAACGACTCTCTTCTCCATATTTTCTCAATGCATTTTCATAAAGCCTTCATGGACATTCATACCAGATCTGATGTTAGGCTGTTAAATATCACTATCTTTGTGCACACACCAAGTTTTGAAATAGCTCTAATTCATAAACTACTGCTTGCTTTGAAGTTTAAATAGAAGAGGGTCTGCAGGTGTCTGTCTGAAGAATTTGTCTGAATATTAGTCTACAGAAAACAAATTTACATGCAGTCTCATCCTAACATAACTCTTGATACCCATAATCTGTCAGTATCTAATACCTAAATATGTGGAATGCCTTGTAAGCCATTTAAAAAAAAGAGTCCATAGCTACTACATTGTCTCCTGAAGATAATAGGATACCATATATAGATATGTCATAGCTTGAATGGATTTGTGTAATGCCATATATATTTTTATCATGTCATTAATATTAAGGGTAATCTTATCTTTAGAAATTTACTTTTTTCTTGGATGTGACTTTTGATTATTTACTATATACATTATTTGTATAGACATAACCCATTATAAACTTTTACAGGGTGCAGCTGTAGGGCTGGTGAAAAATTTGGCCCTCATGGCCTACATATCTGTTGGCTCGCAACCATCGCCCATTCTGGAATTCTTGGAAGAATGGAGCATGGAAAATTTGGAAGAAGTGGCACCTTCAGCGATTCAGGAGTAAGTAGGAACATTATTAGAATGTATAATTCAGTTAGAATTCTGCCATCTTTGTAAAATATTTTATAGGTTCTTTTACAAATTTGTTGTCTTTTATGCCTTAATTTCAATAATTTGTTTTTACAAGAATCTTGTACTATTTGATTATTTAAGTTAAAAAAAAATAATCACCCAAGTTCAGAAGTAGCAACATGTGGCAATTTGAAATTATCAATATTTTAACCCCTTATTACATCTATAACCTGTAACAATTATTGTTGCCAAAAGACTAATTCCATGATGGAAAAAATGTAGCTACTTTTTTGTATTCTTAATAATATTACATAAGTTATTCAACAACTCAACTGTGATCCACCTTAAAAATATCTTAATATTTTAAATTATTCTTTGATAAAAATGTCACAATTATTTCTAATCAATAAAGCTGAAAATCTTTGACATTTTAATTAAGGTTGTTAGGACCGCGCTTTTTTTGAGGACTGGTTGACTGTTAAAAATAAGACCGGTTAACCGTCAGCTTTGTGAAGCAACAAGAGAATGGATCAAATTTTCACCTCGCGTCGCCTGATTTGCCGACACTAGAGTTCAGCGACGCCGTCAAAACGTTAAAAAAATTTTTGTCCGTAATGATATTCAATTTTTAATTTCATGTAATAAAACCGGGTTCCCACGCAGTCGGGAAATCGGGAAAAAGTCGGGAATTTTAACATTAATTTTCCCGGTCTTGAAAGCCGGGAAATAGTCGGGAAATCTTTGGACCAGTCGGGGAAAAAAATAATTAAATATAATTTAAAAAAAAATAATAACCAAAATTAAAGGCTTCAATTATGTCTCTGTCATGTTTGATTACTTTTAATAGTTACTAGTTTTAATTGTCTGCGCATGCGCTAAAATTCTTGTTTCTTCCGCTTCTGACGGCATTTGGAAAGCTCCATACTTTGTTCTGCCATTTTTTTCTTCAAACTAATGGAGTATGCTTGACTATTTTGGATTTTGTTCTTCGCGATTTAAAAATCAAGTTTTTTGTTAATTTAAAATCTTCTGCAGCCTTTGTGGTAAGTATTTATTTTAATATGTCAAATAATTAATGTTTACTAATTACATATGACATGACTATTTAAGACTCACGATAAAACGAATTGTCCTTTTAAATTATTAATTAATAAGCATGTACACATAAAATTATGACCTCCCTTTGAACCTTCAACTTTGGCTCATGACTAATTAATTTAACCCTGACGAATGGTTAAATAGTTTTTGCACACGGCCACATCTAATGAATGAAGCTATTGAAGACATTGTAGTATTTGGAGTTAAAATGGTTGAGTGAATAGTAATGGTTGATGGTTGCCAAGGACAACTAGTCTGCACACGTGACACAGTACATTAAGAAATTTTATAATAATAACTCTGCAGGGTTTAGCCGCCTAAATTAAATGAAGTAAATTATTGAACTAATTACATATGAGATAATCTTTAAAGTTCAATTATCAAATATTTGAATGTTAAAAGGCAAAATAATTGAATATTTTATAAGCATCGGGGACTTACGTTATTAAAAAGGGGGCGGTGTCACTTCATAATCATGAATGGTCAGTGCTTAGGGCTAGGGAAAAATATAAATAAAAAATGCCGACATATTTAATATGAAAGACATAGACTTTAAATTTCTGCAAAAGGTTTTGAGGTGTAGATGGCCTATATTAGCCTTGATTGTTGTATTTATTTAAATATAGCGCCCTAAAAAAACTAATAACTATTAAATTATTATTAATCGGTAACTAACGCTAAACACTTACATAAGTGTAGACGAGCCCATCCTTGGCCTGCATACGCGCATGTAATAAAGAAAACAAGTATTAAATTCCTTTGCATCTATAAATTATCTCAAAATTTTGCATCTAAAAATTATTGAGAACTCAATAAGTATTAGTATACGCCTATTACTAGTAATTATTAAAATTTACTGCTAAATATATAAATAATTGCAACCTGACATTAATAACGATTATAGATGCTATTAGTGACAATTACAATTTTTTAATTGGTCATTAGTATTATTTAGGTCCACACAAAATTTACACTGTTTTCTAAATTTAAATTTTTCAGAAATCTTCAACTGTGCCTAACTGCAATGGGAAAGTCAGCACTTGTGTCCCACATGAAAGGAAAGAAATATGCTAATAAAATAAAGAGACTCAGTCAGCAAAAATAAATATTTTTTAATGAAATTTCAAGAGGATGATGTTGCTGCAAAGAATACATCAGATTCCTTTGTCCAGGAGAAACTAATTGATACAGCTACATGTTCAAACATACAATTTTGTGTCCACAAATGATACATTGAAAGCAGATCTCTTATGGGCACTAGGTGCATTTGTTCCAATTATTCATTTAATTCCCAAACCAATGTGCAAATTTTTCAAAAGATGTTTCCAACATGTACATTGGCCACAACAAAAAGCCTTTGAGAAACAAAGATGACTTATATGACATGTTTTTGGTTTGCCCTATATTTTTCATCTCTGTTGGAAAAATTAACTAAGGATCTGCCCTATGTATTGATGTCTGATGAAACATTGAATAAAGACCTAAAAAAAAACATTACATTTTATTATTATCATTATTACATATTAATTAATATTAATATATAGTCCAAATTTGTTATTACATAAGAAAATTCTGTTTTTTCTTTGTTTTTTTTAAAATGCCACGACGTCACGGTTTTTAGTCTTGAATTTTTCTATTGTAGTCTTGAAAAAGTCTTGAAATAGTCTTGAATTTTTTTGCTGAAAAAAAGTGGGAACCCTGAATAAAAGTATTAAAACGGCATATTATCAAATGTTGTCTAGTCAGTTTGTTTTTGCGGATCGGTTAACCGTTAAAAAGCCAGTTTTACTGTCCCGTCCGTATTTTTCCTTAATTGTTTTAGAACCAACGAGGGAAAGGGAAGGCATCAAATTTTGGCCTCGTGACACCTGCTGGTGACGTCACCGCCTGCTTGGGTTCAGCGCTCATGCGCTGTGCTCCTTCTCCAACGCACAGAAATAAATTTTTAGAAAACATAAAATTTTATATCAATGTGGTAATTTTAAGTCTAATGCCTTTGACGTGCACGTAGTTAGCTGGAAAACTGTTGATATAAGACCGAAATCGAATTTGAGGACCAGTAAACCGTCTAGTACTACTAGTAGTAGGCCTATCTTTCCTCTTGTAATATAAATAATAACACTTGCAGCCTTGACCGTTATTCACATTTTGACATTACCGCCACGCTGTGTTACTTCTAGTACTCTGCTTCGGCAACTAAGCGAATAAAAATAATATATTAAAAATCTTTCACTAGCCGAACTCCACTAACAGTGATGACGTGTACTTTATATTATTTATAGACCAGAATATTAAGAAAACGCTTTGATGTCACGGTCGCTCGCGTATTGGCTCTGGTATTCTACCGTAACACACCAAAAAATTAGCTCCAGGTAATAAGTAATAAGCTAATACCGACTAAATGAAGTTACAGTTCACCGGTCCTGATTAAACGGGACCAGTCATGATCTGATGACCTGTTAACCGGTTAATATTAACCGGTTAACCATTAAAAACCTTAATTTTAATTTAAAAACTTGTGTGTGTTAAAAGGATTTTGTTCTAGGCATGAGTTTTTAAATTCCTCAACCTTTTAATAGCAGAATAACAAAACACAAGTTTGGCAGCTATTTATAAATTACCATCCATATCACTTTTGAATTACTTGTTAACACTTTTTCACTGAACATAACAGGAAAAAAAAAGTCTGACTTTTCATTGAATATTTAGGGCTTCAGATAGCTATTTATAACTTTTTCAAAAACTTAGTTCCATTTTGTTGACCTTGGTTTATAAAATTGGCTATTTCATACTGATAAGTTTTATGCAATAAAACAATTTGATAGGTTAATTCATTTAATTTAATTTTTCCCTCCCTATTAAAGTGCCACAAAAATATTTGTTAATGGCTGTTGGGTTGGCATACATAGAGATCCTGATCACTTGATGAGCACACTCCGAAAGCTGAGGAGAGAGATGGATGTCATTGTTTCTGAGGTGGATAAATTTTTTTTAATAGTGTCTGATATAGCCTAATAGTTTATGAAATTAATCAAAGTAATATACACTACTATACCTTCTTTTTTGTATAGATTCTTTGAGGTAAACAGTTTAACAAATGTCTTCTAGGTGTCAATGATTCGGGACTTCGCTGATAGAGAAATTCGCATTTATACTGATGCGGGGCGCATCTGTCGGCCATTGCTCATTGTTGAGAATCAGAAGATGTTACTCAAACAGAGTCATATCAAACAGTTGAAGCAAAGAGAATTCAACAACTACAGGTATTTTATTCTGGAAGTCCCAGTTTATGAACTTTTACATAAATCAACTTGTTATAGTTGTTATAGTTTATATAATTGAATGTAGATGAGAGCTTTACCATTAAAAAAAACAAACATTTAAATTTAGATACAATAGGTTAACAATGAGGAGTGTTTCAAAGCTTAAAACTAGTAAAGCCATTATCAAATTATTCCAAACATTTTTCTTTTATTACTAACACAAGAAGCTCTTTTTAGTGATAAATAGTGGAGAACTATCAGGGAATCTTAAATTTTTTGTATGTCTTCAGCTGGCAAGACTTGGTGGCTAGTGGTGTGGTGGAATATATAGACCCACTGGAGGAAGAGACTGTTATGTTGGCCATGACCCCTGCAGATTTCATGCAAGATGGGAAAGATGTCTCCTACTGCTCAACATATACACATTGTGAAATTCATCCTGCTATGATTCTAGGAGTCTGTGCTTCCATCATTCCATTCCCTGATCACAACCAGGTATGAATACTGATGCTTGTCTTTGTCCTGCTGCTCATCTTTGAAAATTTTTACTAAGTTGAATGTTAATTTACACCAGTGATTCCCAAAGTGGGCGCTACCGCCCTCTTGTGAGCGCTGAAAAGATCCAGGGGGGCGAGAAGGCCACAGGTCCATTTTGGGGGCAGTGAATAACTAAGGGAGCAGTGACAGCATAAAAGAAAAAAGAGAAGATTTATTAAAAATTGATTTGATATTTTCCGCTCATAATGCTTAATTTTTCTTTGAAAAACGTTTTGGCCGTTGGTTTGGTTCCTCAAAAAAAATTAACGGTGATAAGGATTTATCTTATTTTTGAACACTAATATAAAAATTTATCAAACAACCAACATTGGCAAAACTCTTAAACAGCAATCACACAAGATGGCAATGGCTTGATTGCTTCTTACAATATTTTGTTAATGATTGCAAAATCCGGAAAACCTCACACTATTTATGAAGAACAAATTATACCGTCTAAGACTATAAGTAAAGTAATACGTACTGTGCTGCACAAGCCAGCATCTGATATTATCAAGAAAAATTTGTTTAGCAATAATACAATGCTAATAAGAATTGATGAAATGGCTCAAGGTATTAAAGATTCATTGTGTGGCTATTTAAAAACATCTCTGTTATCTATACAACTTTATTCTTCAACTTTGCCAGGAAATGAAGCTTTACTTTTAGCATGCGTGCGGTTCACAAAGGAAGAACAAATTTGCCAAGAATTATTATTTGCTAAATGTTTGCAAACTGATTCCAAAGAAGAATCAATATTTCATGCATTGGATACGTTTTTAAAAGAAATACCTCTAAGTAATATATATCAGTAGCCACAGATGGTGCTTCAGCAATGGTGGGGCGCTATAGGGATGTTCTTGCATATTTAAAAAATAAGTTGCTGAATACATTCACAGTTCATCATCAACATCAAGTTGCCAAAAATTTAAGTGCACGCCTACATAATTTATACAATATGTAATTAAAGCTATTAACACAATCAGAAGCAAATCATTGCATGACATATTATTTAAACAGCTTTGTATTGAAAACGCTGAAGAATTTAATAGTTTGCTGCTTCATGCAGAAGTTCGTTTGTTGTCAAAGGGTGCCTGTTTAGATAGGTTTTATAAGCTGTTCTTGATGCTGAAGTTCTTGGAATATAAAAATTTAATTCAATTCAAAAGTGACATCGCTTACTTGACATACGTGTTTAAAAAAATTGATGAAAGCGATCTTTCGCTTCGAGGTAATGAACTGAAATTATTAGCTACAAAATCTGTTATTCCTGCACTTGTGACAAAACTTTTTCTGAAGAAAAGAAATAATTTGGAGGAAATTCAGCCGATTCCCAAATTTATCAGGAGCAGAAAAAAATTATGAAGACATACTTTCTTATTGTGAGCACTCCATTTGCTCTCCAATGCTCTCCATTTTGATGATAATCAAAAATTTGATGATATTTTAAAAATGAACATACATGATTGGATTTTGGATCCTTTTTGAAGTGCAAACACAGAATAATCTCCAGAGTTATAAGAAGAACTGATGGAAGTAACTTCTAATGATGAATTGAAATTTAAATTCAAAAGCGGCTAGCAACAATTCTGGCTGGAAGAGGAGATCCCTACAGCTTATTCGGAAATATGGGCTTTAGTTTAAAAGTTCTAAATTACATTTCCTTCATTATATTTAGAAAAAGAAACCGAATGCAAATAGTCAATCGCGGTGATTGAAGATTACTACTGGCGAAAATAGAGCAGAGGATTACTAAATCGGTAGCAGCAAAACAGGTTCATCATTCTCATTAAGATTTCGAATGTTTTAATTGTGTATGTGTGTGTTACCTTTCTATTCTGATTTCAATGACTAGTTTCATAAACTCAAACTTCAGTGTTTCTAATTTAAAACTTTATTTACTATATTTTATGAAAAAAGAAGAAGCAACATTAATACATATATCATTCATTTTAATTTCTGTTAGAATTTGTTAAAAATTCGGGGGGCACTGAATAATATTTTTCTGGAAAGGGGGCGGTAGACCAAAAAAGTTTGGGAACCACTGATTTACACCAATGAAATATTCATTGGATTTGTAAAATAACTATAAAGATGCAAAAGAAATTAGCAAATAGTTAAATAAAAATATGTGTTCCACTTTGAAAAATTTAAGTCCATTCTTTTTGTTGTTGACAAAAAACATGTAAATAACTTAGAAGCCATTGATGTCAAAAGCACATGCTGTGCATGACTTTTTGATGGGGGGCGACACTGAAATTTTTTCTTAATCATAATTATATTATTTTTGTCATTTAAATAAATTAAAATTCACTTGATGTAAATTTTATGGATATCTATGTTTGTAATTAAGTTTAAAAAATATAAATGGAAAATCTCATGAAATGTGGACTTTATTTCAGTCACCTCGTAACACATACCAATCTGCTATGGGTAAACAAGCTATGGGAGTTTACATCACCAATTACCATGTCCGTATGGACACCCTAGCTCATGGCTTGTTTTACCCACAAAAGCCACTTGTAACCACTAGATCAATGGAGTATCTACGTTTTAGGGAGCTACCTGCAGGTTTGTAAACATCTTTTAAAAAATTGAATCTTATTATCAGTATATTTTACATGCATGTCTTAAACAACAAAAACTTTGAATAACAAAAAATCATTATGAAATGTATTTTTTAATACTTGCTCCATAACTTAAAATAAAGTGATTGTTTCTATGGTAAATTTGTGAATTTTTTTTTAAAAAACATTTAACAGGAATCAATTCAGTTGTAGCAATTGCTTCTTATACTGGGTACAACCAAGAAGATTCTGTCATTCTCAATGCATCGGCAATTGAAAGGGGATACTTCAGGTCTGTTTCTGAAAAGTATCTAATTTTAAACATTGTTTAAAGTAAGGAGACGGGAGTCGTTAAACTTCAGGGTGTTAAACAGTGGCGTAGCTAGAGGGGGGCGGTCCGCCCCGGGCGGCACGCATTTAGGGGCGGCATTTGTGGGCTTTTGAAAAGTTCAACTTATTCCGACAACTACCCTTTTCTTTTGAAGGGGAAAAACCAATGTGAAACAAAAATATTTGTAATTTCTAGTCCTAATTAACGGATTGCCACAACATTTGTTTGATTACATAGTGGATGTGTGGATGTTATAAGTAACGCAAAACCGTTAGAAAATTTAAAATCACTCAAAAAGGGTATAGATTTGTTTGGAAAATTAAGCGGTTTTCGTTACAACCAGATGACGTTTTTATAAACGGTACGACCATATGACGCTTTTATAAGAAAACTACACACAAAAAACAACACATCACCGCTGGGCCCAATAATGTGCTATTAATATGGGGGGATATTAATTAAATGGTTTTGGCGTAAAAATTTCGACTTTCGCAGAATGATGCGAGAACAAGTACCTATAATTCATGGTGGTTCAAATATTTTGTTTAACTTGCAAGTAGTAATTTATATAAAATATGAGTAATTTATATTGCTGTTTGAGTTTTCAGAAAATTATTGTAAGGTACGTTATTAAAAGTTAGATTTATTTTGTTTTTATTACATTAAAGTAGCACAAATAATTTGTGTTTTTCATTAAAATACTGTTATTCATTAAAAATGTTACACCTAGCCAAATAAAGTAATGTGTAAATAATTTGAATTCGTCTATTTTATGGAAAATTATTAAGATTTATGGCAAGAAAATGAAAATATTCAAATTTCTCCGTTAATAAACACCACAATAGGTATACATAATTTCGAAAGAGACATAGTTTAAAATTTCAAGCGTCTTGGAAAAATTGACATCTGAAGAAGTAACTAGTAAAATTAGATAAGATGCTTAAATTTTACTCAATTAAATGCAGTGGCGTAGCTAGAACTTTTGCCGCCGGGGGCGGTCTCCAATTTGCCGCCCTTTTTAGGGCCGTCCATAAATGACGTCACGCACCTGGGGGGGGGAGGGAGTCATATACGTTTGTGACGATGAGTGACGAGGGGGGGGTGTTTAATAAATGTGACGTCACGTCAAAACGCACAGCTTTAAATACATTTCCACTTTTCTTAAGTGGCAAAATTTTAATTTGAAACATGCTCATTTTCAAACAGAAACTACGGCTTTTATTGGAGGGGGGGGTCAAAGCTTTGTGGCGTCTTATTGAAGAAGGGGTCTAAGTTTTTGTGACGTCGTCTGACGAGGGGGGAAGGGGGCGAAAAATCAGCCAAAATAGCGTGCTACAGTTATATGGACGGCCACTTAGTCAATTATATTATGGTTTTTAAAAATTAATAAACATGAGTAAATAATTAAAATTGAAACAAAGTAAAGGTGGGGAACATGTTTACCATTGCATGCCATATTTATGTAAGCAGTAATAAAAGAGGCCGCATAAGATTATATACCTAAAAATACACATTTATAAAAATACAAGATACTTGTTTTAAAAGCCACAAGAAAGTTACTGAGGTCGCAGGTCCCCATGAGTCAAAACATATTCCAAATTGACACCCAAAAAACATTACCAAATACTATTCTTTTATTTTTTATTTATAAATAAATGATTTTTTTTTACAAAGAAATTGTATACATTAGCGATATTAACCCTACCGCCTCCGAAGCCCCCAGCCTAATTCTCCCCTATACCTGGGTTCCCTGGCATTAAAGAGAAAAAACGATCATACTGTAAAAAAAATTACTTACATGCAAAGTAGTGCTTGGAATGGAATAAAACTTTGAGAAATTGTAGAAAATATGTTTATCTTTTATTTAGTGCCAAATGTGTACCTTTGTGTGCTGATCCACTTAGCAGAAAAAATATTTTTTCACAACACATGGATTGTCTGTATAAGAAATTCTAGGATTTCGCTTGTTGTATCTGGAATGGTTTTCTACACACGCTACACGTCATACACACAACACAGGACTATAATTAGCTATAACATAGTGTTACTTGACCTAGAAACGTATTTTTGATAAAATTATGGCTTAGATACTGAAAAAAATCAAAAGAATAAAACACATAAACCAAGTTCCACTTTCCTGTCAAGTGCTTGATTCATCAGACACTCGTCTTGCATTGAATTTTCAAAAACATTTCACATAATAAACACACACAAATTAATTCAAAACATTTGGACAGCCATTTGCAATGACTTTTATTTAGGTTACACGCCGATTGGTTAGTTATTTTTAGTACTTCCCTAGGGTTTTCCACATGCTGACCCAAAAACCTAGAATGCTGTAATTCGTTATATAGGAATTAAATAAATTACCTAATATTCGGTAACTCGAGTCGGTAGGGTTAATAGCACAGATTATTCGGCCCAGCGGTGATGTGTTTTTTGGGTAGTTTTCTTATAAAAGCGTCATCTGTGACTTATAACGCTTAGTTATCCAAACAAATGGATACGTTTTTTGAGCGATTAAAAAATTTTGAACGGTTTTGTGTTAGTTATAATATCCACTATGTAATCAAACAAATGTTGTGCGAATCCGTTAATTATGACTCGAAATTACGAATATTTTTCTTTCACTTTGGTTTTCCCCCTTCAAAAGAAAAAGGGCGGTTGTCGGAAATGTTTGTACTTTTCAAATACCTACAAATGCAGCCCATAAATGAGTGCCGCCCGGGGCGGACCGCAAGCTACGCCACTGATTAAATGCAATCGTTTTCTTTTCTGTGTTATCTCAATTTATGGGAACCCGTCATTTTTTAAACTAATGCAAACCCATTGCACGAAACAAAGAGATGTGCTAATACAAAACGCTGTTATATCAGTCAAACAATTGGTGAACGCTGAGTTAGAAGGAGAAAAAATATGAGTGGGGAAAAACTAAAAAGACGTGGTTCTATCTTTAGAACGAGAGGTACTACGGGAAATGTTTTTATCCATGGATGGAATTATAACAGAAAATAAAAGAACGCTTTGATGAGTTGCAAGTCCTTGCAAGAAAATATTCGTATATAATACCATGTAACCTACTAAATGAAGCGTTTGAACATTCAATAAATTACTTTATTGACATTCATAAAGAGCAGTTCAATATTGAAAAAGGGTCCAGGTTTATGTGGCTGTACCTACACTACATGAAGAGGCATTATTTTAGAAAAAAAAGGGGGGGGGGAGGGGTGTGAAGGCCCCTTTGATCTATTAAAATTTATTCAATAGTAAGATTTGAAAATTCTGTACCAAACATTGTAATTTTGCTATGAATTTTTTCAACAATTGCTATCAGTGTTGCTAGTTGTGAAAGGAGCTTCTCCAAAGTGAAGTTGATAAAAATTATCTTCGTTCCACAATGAGCGATTTAAAACAACAAAATCTTGCAATATTGTCCGTAAAACAAGATATTACAAATAATTTAAAGTTTGATAGCATAATTAATAATACACGTTTTTTTCTATTATGAAAGTTAAAAAACTAAATTTATAAATATGATTACATACTAATGTGTACAATTTCTTTGTTTGTAAGAAATCATGTGTTTATATGTGGCCTGTGTAGTCACTCCTTCCCAGTGCATCTCGGTGCGGTGCACATGGTGCGGCGCGATGTGGGTACTATGTGGGTATACACAGTATGTACACTATCACAGACCAGGGGCAGTGTGTTACTGGCCCACCGGCGTGTCCCTGCAGTAAAACATACTCTAGCAGACGGCTACAGTTTCCCCAGGCCCCTGAATGCCAGCGCCCTCGCTGGTCAATACATAAAAAAACGTCACATATAATGATAAATTTGGATAGAACTCTAGTTAAAAAAACACACAGCATGTCTGAGTAAGCCCTTTGCTGAAAAGGACGGAAAATTAACTGCGTAACCAACAATGCATTACGGATATGGACAAATAACAACAACACCATGATTATAACTAAAGTTAAAAAAACAACAACAAAAAGTCAATTTGTTCAAAAAGTGTCCCTTCGACGTTTGGTCACTCGTCTACTTTTGGGGGATGTCTCAGCTTGTCAATGTTTGCGCGTTCAGCAATACGTGCTGATCTGCGCGGTTCAACCGGGAGGGGTAAGTTTATCCCTGCACCGGGTCGATTGTCTCTGGGTCGCACTGTGGAGACGATCACCATATCTTCTTCTTCATCTCCACTTTCAGAGGGTGGTATATCTGTGGGGACTACCTCTGACTCTGGTACGAGCTCCGATAGAGGTTCCTCTGCCAAAAGAAGATCCTTCCGATTCACTGTTCTTTCCTCACCTCCGGCCAGGGAAGCAGTCTATATACGTGTCTGTCCGGTAAGCGGCAGTGACACAGTATAAATCTGGTTTCCAATTGTCTTGGAATTTATTCCGTCCTTGCACTCTATTACGTAAATAGACAAAGTTGCTTACTGATAGAGGATGTTCGCTCGCATGCTTGTCCTTGAAAGATGTCCTTTCACTAGCCTCCTGTTTCAGTTTCTGTAAAGCGAGGCGGTGGGCCTCTTGCAGCCGGTAGTGATGTTGTCTGACCCAGTCGGTACCTGCTACCGCGGCATCCATGGGTCGATGTAAAAGTTCGTCAATGGGGAGCCTAGGGGCCCTGCCAAACAGTAGATGGTAAGGTGCAAATCCTGTAGAGGCATGGGGTGTATTATTGTATGCCTGTACCAATTCTGGTAGAAATACAGGGCATTGACATTTCCTTTCGGGTGGTAAAGATCGCAGTAGGTTGTTCAGTGTTCGGTTGAACCGCTCACACTGTCCATTTTCCTGAGGATGGTATGGCGTGGTATCCGATTTCTTGATGTTGTATAAGGAGCACAACTCAGCCATCAGTCGCCATTCAAAAGACCGACCGTGGTCACTATGAATTCGCATTGGGACGCCATATTTTTAAAACCAATCTCTCACTAGTACGGTGGCCACGGTGACCGCCTCCTGATTACGGGTGGGTACAGCTTGAGAAAATTTGGTAAACATGTCGGTGATTACCAACACATCCTCTCTGCCATCACTGGCGGGCTCTAGCTTGGTGAAGTCAACAGCTATTATCTCACAGGGATATGTTGTGATAATCGGAGTTGACGTAGTATGCAGCGTGCCAGGAGAACGTCCCATTGTGCAGCGGCTTCATGTGGATATGTACTCTCGTACCTGTGCATACATGCCAGGCAAGTAGCAGCGCCATCTTAGGAGCCCAATTGTTCGTTCCACGCCCTGATGACCCATGGCATCATGAAGCGAGTATAATACTTCAGGGATAAGCCTGGAAGGCAACAATAACTGATCACAGGTGCCCTGGGCTGGATCCGTTATCCTCCTAAACAACAGACCTTTGTGGAGCAACAATCTCCTGTGTTGGTTACGTAATGTCCTGCTTCCCTGACCTGGTCGGGGGCGCTCTGGCCATGCCCTCAGCAGCGGACCAATATGTTTATCCTATGTCTGCATTGAAATCAATTCGCTGCTGGACCACCGAGGTAGAAAAGTATTCCCTTTAGTCTTGCGGCCTACTTCTTCTCCCGCGGGCCCTGTATGTTTTCCGGTTGGCATGGCGGCCTCCAGCTTCTGACATTGTGCAATTTCTGCTGGCACCGCTGTGGCCGTTTGAAAATCCTCTGGAAGCCTGGACAGAGCATCTGCCGGATTCTGTTTCCCCGGCCAGTATTTAACATCAAAGTTGAACTGTGCCAACTGTGCGGCCCAGTGTTGTTCCAAAGCACCCAGCGGTGCGGTACGAAAATATACCAATGGGTTGTTATCAGTGTAAACAGTGAACGTGGCACCAATTAGATAGTGACGGAACTTTTCACTGATTGCCCATTTCATAACAAGAAACTCCAATTTTAAACTACTGTAGGAGGCCTGATTCTTTTCAGTAGGTCGTAGACGTCGACTGGCGTAGGCGATTATGCGTCGTGCACCATCTTGTTCTTGTGATAGTATTCCACTTAGTCCCTCATGACTGGCATCCGTTTCAAGAATAAAGGGCTTCGTGAAATCAGCATATCCCAATATGGGTGCAGCCGTGAGAGCTAATTTAAGCCGATCAAACGCCTGTTGGTGTTTTTCTTTCCAGAGCTCAGTTAATTTAACCGTCTCCTTGTAAGACCCCTTACTGCCGAGGGTGACAAGATCATGAAGTGGTCCGGCTATTTCTGCAAATCCCTTTACAAATCGCCAGAAATAGCTGACAAAGCCTACAAAACTGCGCAGCTCTGTTATAGTAGTTGGGGTGGGCCAGTTTCTCACCGCCTCCACCTTAGAAACATCACAGCCAATTCCCTTGGCTGATATGGTATGGCCTAGAAAGTTCACTTCACGCCGTAAAAACTGGCATTTGTCTGGGCGCAACTTTAAACCGGTCTCTATTATACGGCTCAGTAGTTTATCAAGGTGTTGCAAGTGTTCCTCGAACGTCTTGGAGTAGACTAGTCGGTCATCCAGATAGACCAATAAAAATTGGAAGAGGAAGTCGGACATGGTGCGTTGCATCAGTCGTTGAAAGGTTGCCGGAGCCGAAGTGAGGCCCATGGGCATACGGGTATACTCGAATAAGCCCATAGGGGTGACAAAGGCGGTCTTGTGCTGGTCCCCTGGATGCATGGCTATCTGGTGGTAGCCACTGGCTAAATCAAGAGTTGAGAAGAACTGGGCTCCAACTAAAGTGTCGGAAGGATTCTTGAATGCGTGGTAACGGGTAGGCGTCGCCCATAGTTTTAAGATTCAGTTTCCGGTAGTCTACCGTGAGACGCAAGCTGCTGTCCCGTTTCCGCACGAGGACGATTGGGGCGGCAAATGGGCTATAACTCTCTGTGATCACCTTTTTTTCGATCAGCCCTTGAATATGTCATTGAACCTCTTGAAGTTGGTTTGGGGGTATTCGACGATAAGGCTGAGCGACGGGCTTGTTATCTTGAGTTCTTATGCGGTGAAACACAGCATCTGTGTAGCCCAGATCATTTTCGTCTTGGGCAAAAGCGGCGGCTCGACGACAGAGAAGTTCCTGAAGCTGCTGACGTTGATGGTCGGTGAGATCCTGCCCTTCTATGTCTACTGGTGGAACCTCACCCGGTCCAGCGGTTAACTTATTACACGAGACTATGATCTCGTCAGCCATAACATTGAATTTCACAGCGTTATTGTTCTCTAATGTCTCCACCGGCTCCAATTGGGCGATTTGTGCTCGTTTAGCTATGAATACACCTTCACCGGTCATGTTAGCCACCCGCACGAAGGGACTAGCAGATGAGCCTACTAGACTATCAGTGTCAATAAGTGCCGCCACCTGGTGACCACTTAGGGTTACCTCCAAGGTTGGACACGTGCCAATGAGGCCCGTTGACGACCCCGTTGCGTGTCTGTTGACCGCAACGGGGTTTAGAAGTTTCCCTGGTTCACATGTTCTAGGCTGCTGCTGCTGAGGATGTTGTTGGGGTGCATTATTTTGTTTAGCAACGTACCTCTTTTTGGCCTGGCACTCGTCTTCTATGTGACCTCTTCGATTGCACCACATGCAGGTCAAGGTGCCCCGCGGAGATGGTCCCTGGGGTTGATTGTACTGTCTGTGTGCGGTCTGCAGATGTCGTCGTGGATCCAGACTAGGCTGTCTGGGAGCCGGTGGACAGTGGACACCGTAAAAGTCCATGACCCCTCGCTGCTGGCGAATCGACTGGTGGAGACTGTCTGCCACAGCTGCGACCTGCTGGTCTATGTGGGCCATTAGTTGTTGTGTCATCTGTGCCAAGTCGGGGAGAGGTACTGCGGAGAGCTGAGCAGCTGCGGCGACGTCAGAGAAGTCCTCTCTCATCCAGCGTTAAGCCTCCTTCCGGACTTGCTCATAAGAGCTGCCAGCGAGCAATCTGGCATATGCTCGTATGTCACGACGTAGGGCGGCTGGCTGAAGGCCTTGGATGAAAGCATCTCGGAGCATGTCGTCCGCCAAGATGCCAGGTCGTGCAGAGTTCGCCAGTTGAAACAGACTTCTTAAAGCCGCTGAGTAATTGTCGACTGTCTCACCCAGGCCCTGTTGACGTCGGTAGAAGGCTGCTGTTAGAGTGCTTGCGTCTCTCTGCTCACCCCATGTCTGCACTATCAGACGTAACAGTTTCTCAGGGGTATTGATCTCCTCCTGTGCCCGGTCCAACACTTCCTGGCGGGCACGCCCCTCTAAGGTGCCTATGATCCAGGTAACTGCAGCGGCAGAGGGCATGGGCTGTAATTGTAGTAACAGTCGTGCCTCTTCACGAAGGGGTTCTGCCCGCTGTCACCGTGAACTATCGGTAGCTTGATTAAATATTTCATGACTAAAGTGTATTTTTCCTGACTTGCATTGTAGTGAATTATTGTGCGAGAGGTGGTGAAGCCCACAAACACGAGAGATGGTGAAGCCCACAAACACGAGAGATGGTGAAGCCCACAAACACGAGAGATGGTGAAGCCCACAAACACGAGAGATGGTGAAGCCCACAAACACGAGAGATGGTGAAGCCCACAAACACGAGAGATGGTGAAGCCCACAAACACGAGAGATGGTGAAGCCCACAAACACAAGTGAAATAAAGCAAGTCACGTCAGGATGTGTGAAAGTATGATCCAATGTAAGACTAACCTCCATTAGCCTCCAATGAGCATCAGTGTATGATCCTATAGCCCCTTCACCAATCAGCTCAGTATCAAATAATTCTGTTATCAGCAAGTTTGCCTTTTCACCCATATCATCTTTGGGAGACAAAATTAAAGAGTAATTTAACACCACTACTCAAAATGACATTTTATTTGATATTGATATGGAACAATCTCCTCTGATAAATAGAATTAATTAAAATGCATTGAAATAGTTCCCTAAAGTGGAAACATCTTTCTTTAGCAACTCCAGGCAAAGGAAATGATAAATATTTTTTAATTATACCCACAAAAAAAACCACTTGACCTACATTACCTAATGAAACTTCAGTTGATCTTTTGGCAATTAAGTTAATTTTGTCCTTAAAGCCATTAGTCTCCAAAACTTTCATTGCACATTTTGCCATAGGTGTAAATGCCTTTTCAAAAAAGAAATTCAAGCTAAATAGTAGATTATTAATGTTTGTGAGTAGTAATAAGTGGATGAATGAATGTTTGTAAGTAGTAATAAGTTGATGAATGAATGTTTGTAAGTAGTAATAAGTTGATAAATTAATATTTGTAAGTAGTAATAAGTTGATGAATGAATGTTTGTAAGTACAGTCGAAACCGGTTAAGTCGACGGCGTTGGGGTATGAAAAATGGCATCGAGATAACCGATGATCGAGTTAAAACAAAACCCAATGTGGCGGCAAAATATTAACATGCTCTTGAAATTTCTTCATATACGTGTTGTGCGTTAATTAGTGATGGGACGATTAATCAGAATCGTATCGGAATATAAGAAATATCAATACAATGTTAAATTATGTGATGTATTATATTATGCGAAATGGAACATCCTTGCGAGTATGACTTATGTAAATGAATTAGTGACTCAGCTCTGACTGAGACTGAGGCTCTAGTGTTAGTTAATTTGTTCGTTCGTCCTTGAACTTTATTATTTCATGCTATTTACTACTAATACTAATGATGTAATTATAATTAAAGTCATAATCTTAGTGTAAGTTTATTACTAATAAATACCAAGGCATTTATTTGTATAAGGACCAAGGAAAACAATCAATATTCAAATAAATATATTTGTAGGTACTTCAGATAGTCGTTCGCGCATCGTTCTGCGCATGTCGAAAAAAGTCGCAAATATTGTTTCAATTTGTTAATAATTGACTACCATTACGCTAGGACTAGTGTTTACCGTAGTTACGACTATCGAACAACCGCTTACACTCATCTTTAAAAATGTTTAGGCTTATTTATTTAAGTTTTAAGTCTTCGGAATTTAAATAATTTATTCAGCTGCAACTTCAATAAGCCCGTAATAGCTTTTTACCCCGGAGTTCGTTTTTGTTGTGTTAGCGACGGTGACTTCAAATCGCTTTCTCCCTATTCCGGTATCTAAATAATATACACGTCATCACTGTTAGTCTACTTCGTCTACGGCTAAGGAATGCTTTTTAAAAAAATTTTTAATTTTAATTTGCTTAGTTGTCGAGGCACTGTACGGTCAAAGGTCACGGCTATTACTACAGCGCTCTAAGTGAACTCAAAGGGAGGGGGGGGGACAAGTTACGGAGTTTTCTAGTTAGGGATAATGAGGGTGGGGGGGGGAAGGCGAAGGCTAGACAGGTCTTTGATGTTTATATAAAAGGAAGCCTCTTGCTTTGACATACCAATACAAGACCGCGAGAAGAGACACCTTCCCTCCCCTCCCCCACTGTTATACATCTACAGTGGGTTGGGGGGAAGGAACATTTTTCTTTTTAAATTGAGTCAGAGCGTGCCTTGGTAAATGGCCAGTGTAGCTCAACCCCACCTAAACCCCACCCTATTGGGTGGGGGGGGGGAATCGTCGTGTGCGCGGCGAAATTCAATAATTCTGGCAAGTTGACGAGTGAAACATAATATGGTATTTAAATAAAATTCCATCTTATTATGACTGTTTACTCCGTTTTATCAGGACTTAGTCGGTATATTAGCTTATTACCCGGAGTTAATTTTATGTTGTGTTACGGCAGAATACCAGAGCCAACACGCGAGCGAACGTGACATCAAAATCAAAGCGTTTTCTTAATAATAATAATATTCTGGTCTATAAATATAAAAATACACGTCATCACTGTTTGTGGAGTTCGCTAGTGACTGATTTTTTTAAAAAAAATGTATTCGCTTAGTTACCGAAGCATAGTACCAGAAGTAACAGCGCTGAGCAAGCGGGCTGTGACATCACCAGCAGACCCTGGTGAGGCAGTAAAATTGGTCCCTTCCCTTGGTTATAAAAAAATCATAGCTAACATTTTCAAAAGCTGGCGATTGGTCATGGGGATCGAGCTAACCAAGTTAAGTTGCAAATTTGGCCCTCTTTTGTGCTCGAGGTACTAGGTTTCGGCGACTTAGAAAAATCGAATTAGCCGATGAAAAAATGCTAAGACAAAGAGAGAATTTGGCGGTTCCAATAAAAAACGTCGAGTTAGTGGGGTGGTCGAGCTAACCGAGTAATAAGTAATAAGTTGATGAATGAATGTTTGCAAGTAGTAATAAGTGATGAATGAATGTTTGTAAGTGGTAATAAGTTGATGAATGAATTACTTCACAGGCTGTTATAGAATCTGCACCCAGATTGGCAGCCATCATAGACAACAATCCAGTTCCAGTTCCAATATCTAAAGCCTTGACTTTTTTGTTCTGTTCTTTGAGGAGCTTCACTGCCTGCCCAATAGCCTTGTAATATTTTTCATTCTGTTAAAAGAAAAGAAGAAAAAGAAATAGAATGCTTAACTAATTTTCTGTAGCTGTTTTTTTTATTAAAATATATTTAAAAGTTTTTTCTCTTAAGAAATATTTTGAAGGAAAAATACAAACTTCTATGTATAGGCATGCATCTCATCTCATATCACATATTTTTTACACAAATAATCAAAA